>JAKCPI010011833.1:0-57394 GCA_023213315.1 Euborellia annulipes | reverse complement strand
TTGGCGTATTATCCGTTTATTTGTAAATATTTCGACCCCAGTGATATGGAATCATCTTCAGTACAATCAACAGATGTTTTGCAAATCGTTACTTTCTCCCATCCAATATGACAAAATAGCTGAGCATCCCATGAATGCAATTTTTATAATCTTTATAATAAAATTGAATACTTTAAAAATGTCCGTTAATTAGCCCAAGCACTATTGGCCCACCAGGTATATGTACGCTGTATTTGGGTTCCAAGCATTCTTATTTAAGCCATTTGGTATCCAAATGAGTTAAATAAAATCAAATGTGGTTTTTACTGATGAATTTTAATGCAAGAGTGAGATGTGGAGGAAGGATGCCTCTATTTAATAAAACAGTCTCCTCTAAACAATACGTTTCGGCTAATTTTCGGCCATCTTAAGTTGTTGTAGAGGCTAATAGGAAATAGAGTTTTCACTTATATGTTGTGCATAAGCGCATTGTTAAACAATGCTTATGTATTCTAACAAAGTAAATATAATAAATATGATACAGAGTGAAGGTAAATTTCGAAAATGATATATTTTGAAAAATTAATTTTTCAAAGTTATTTATTTAATATACACTGCATGGCGAGTGTAAAATGGATGATTCATAAAGGAGTTGAACTTTATTTCTGATAGTTTTTCAAGCCTACTTGACCTTTTTTTTTTTTTTTAAACATTAACACTTTTTTCTCATTCACACTCACACTCACACACACATTCACACAGTCTTTTCGGCAACTTGGGCCATTTAAGACTTTGACGATAACCGTTATGAATATATATTATTTGGGGTGCAGGCATTCTTTAAGCCATTTGGCTATTTGACCTTGAAAATAATTAGTAATGGCAAAAAACCTAATATGTTTGTGGGCCTCGAGTTTTTCTATTTACCAATGGCAAAAAAAGGATTTTTGTAGACCTTGTGATTTTTCATTGTTTTCTCTTTGGTAATGGCAATAAAGATTGGCGAGGGCTCTCCCCAGGCGAACCGGAGGCTAACCTTTTTTTTAGTGAACGTTTTGATTAAATACAAATCCTGAAATTTTATAAAAGTTGAACAAATCTTTTGTTTTTATCACTTTGAATAGATAGCAACCCATGCATTTAGATTATACCAACATTACAAAAATAAAAATCCTAAAATTTTATAAACATATTGTAAAAATAGGCCGAATAAATAATTTGTTAATAATAAATAAAAATTGAACATATGGATTAAATCAAGAGTTTAATATAAAAAATGTTTTCGAAATTTTAATACAATAAGAATGAAATTTCTTAGTGTTTTCTTTTTTCTGTTGGAAAATTTAGAGTAGATAGATTTTTTCTTAGTGTTGTTTTTTTGGTTCAATGAAGAAAAAAGAACCAAGAAAGGAAAAAGAAAGAGTAATTTAGTAAATTATAAAAAATAAATAAATGATTAGAATGAGAATGTAAATGAAAATTTTTTAAAGTTTGTGGTTGATATCATGATTATATAATAGTGGTGGCAATGGATGGTGTAGGACAGTGGTTCCCAACCTGGGGGCGATTTGGATTTTCAGGGGGGCGATAAATAAGCGGGGGGGCGATTGGGGGGCGATGAGTATTCAAAGGGAGAATAATTATTAGTTTACTAAAATTTAAAAGAACAAAAATCAAAGAGAAAAATCTCCTATTTATAGGATGGTCAGGATAGAAGAGGACAAAATATTATCATAAAAATATTGATAAAATAGTCTGAAGATAATTCTAATCTAGAATTGAAACGTCACTTTTAGCTCAAATCTTAAATTTCAATTTAAAAAAAATCATTTTCTTGAATTTTTTTTCCTCAGGGGGCCTGGGCCCTTTAAGCTCAAATCAAGTTTGATCTTTTTCACGACTCAGGATAGCTAAAAACGTAGATTTCAGTGGGTAATTTTCAAAAAAAATTTCCATACCCCCAGATTCCCCCGAAAATTCTCTGTCCGACTTTGGCCTCGATAAATTAAAACTTTGTAACTCTTTGTTTAGGAAATTTTGAAAAAAATTTATATAACTTTATTTAAATAAATATTGTAAGCTATGTATATACCTATAACTATTTCAAAAGTTTTTCAAAAACTGTGTAGAAAAGTGTTGGCATGTGAAGGCCACAATAGCCTTTTACATACTAAAAAAAGAAAACTTTAAGTTTTTTTTTTGGGGTGGGGGCCGTATTGTTAAGTAGCCCCTGCGGCCCTGTATATAGACCTACGGTAATAAAATTGTTTAAAATAATAAAACTGCTTTATTATTTACACTTTACTTCAAATTAAAATTAGGCATACATTGAAAATGTAAAGGGGGGCGATAGGTGTTAGTCAACCTCCAGAAAGGGGCGATGGGTCAAAAAAGGTTGGGAACCACTGGTGTAGGATGTAGGCTAAGCGTATGAATGATTAAAAGAGTGTGAAAGTGTGTGAAAGATGAATTAGTAAAAGTTAGAGTAAAGTTGAATTGTGGATAAAAGAAGTTGAATTCATAAAAGATGTTAAGTCATAGAAGAAAACGTTAAGTCTTAAAAGAAGACTTTAAGTCATAAAAGTAGGCTTTAAATCATAAAAGAAGAGGTTAAGTCATAAAAGAAGACGTTAAGTCCTAAAAAACTACGGGGGGTCTGGGGGGCTATGCCCCCCAGTGGGGGTCTGGGGGGCGAAGCCCCCCAGCTAGCTTTCAAGTGTGAGCGAAGCGTAGCGCAGCGAAGCGTAGCGAGCGCTTGTAAGCTAGTAAACTATTATTTTATTAAATTAATTTCTGTTCGTTTGTTCATAATTTTCATTACTGGTTTAAAAGTATTAATATTTTATTATTCTATAGTTATCGTTATAATTGAGCGTTAAAATATTTCTTATTTATTACTGAAGCCTTCCATTCGACCATTAATAACATAAATTTTATAAAGCTTTCTTATAAAACTATCTACATATCCTGCTTGCGTTCAGACGCATAGCGACACTGTATATGTGTCTGGGGGGATGTTTGGCCCCTCCAATTGGTCTGGCTGCTTACAAATAGTCTTGAAATAGTTCCCTGAATATCATATATAAAAATCAAGAATGAGAATATAAGTAAAGTTAGTACTGTTTTTACCCATGTTTGGCACTTGGTTACCTATAAATTGGCCCACGGTCCAAGCTTGCTAGTATGCTTACACTCAAAGTACGTACTAACACTACTTTATCGCATACATTTTATTTGTGAGAAAATAAGTTAGGTCTGGGGGCTCTGGGATCTTGGACTATAATGTATTATATTAATTTCTAGTGCACCCTGATGATGGTTTATAATCAAAAGAAAAACAGAAAAGTTCATTTGCATTACTTTGGCTCAAATAAAAAATCCAAGTACTTTTAATTTATTAATTACATTGGCCTATAACGTCCAAAATTACATGTAATTGACAAGAAAAATACCTTAAATATATTTATTAAAATTAACTTGTTTCAAAATTAAAAATTTTTTTTTAATATAGATAATATCTATTGGTTTTTATCATTAACAAATGTATTCATATTTAGTATAGCTAATGCATCCATATGTGCGTTGTATAAATTATCTGAATAAAGCACAGCATGTGTGACCGAAACGTTGTATTTTAATACAAATAAACTCTAGAAAACAAATATTTGTATTTTATAACAATAATTAACTCTCATATTTTAACTTTATTTTTATTTTTTTAACAAGCCTCTCTCAATTATTGTGCACAATACAAATTGAATTTTGACCTGTATTAATAAATTGTCCTTATCTTGTGATGATGATGATGATGTCAAGTAATCCATTTGTTTAAATATTAATTAACCTTTCCACTGTGACAATTGTCCTGTTACCCCTTCTGCCTCCCCCCCCCACCACATCCTCTTTTTGTGCACAAACACCTCAACAAACTAACCGCATACGAAATGTAAAACCATCCACACTCAGTCAGTCTGTCCAACAATCATGCAAATCAGACTAAAATCCCTAAAACCCTCTCCCTCTCTTGTTCATATAATGATTAAATTATTCCGGACCGTTTGACCTTAATGAGAATTCCATTTATTGTACAATACATATACAATATGTACGTAACATGCCATGTCTACTTGATAATATTCATAACTGAACACTCCATTCTAATCTGTAATAATAAATAAATTTATTTTTATTTGTTTAAATAATAAAAGATATTTGTGTTGTTGTTGTTATAACAACAACAAAAAATATTCTAATTTGCTTTTTTTAAATACCTATGTGCCCTTGGGCCTTAGTTCAGTGGTAGAGTTTCTGCTTTGACTATCAATCCAATTGGCTAGTCGACATCGAATTTTTGACATGAATCCAATACTTTCTATATATATATATTACATATATAGGCAAGAGAAAGTAAAAATTCAAAGTCGGTCAGTATAAAAACACGTCACCAAAATAACTGTCCAAACAGTAACATGAGTAAAAAATTTAAAAAAGATAATATAAAAAATTCTTCTTTAGAGGACGCAAGTCCAACTAAGAGTGTGGACACCTCAAACAATTTCGCGCTTCTAGATATTGAAGAAATGTTTGAGGATGCCCAGTCAAACAAACATAATATCGACCAACTTAGTAACAATGAAATTAAAACACCTCCACCTATTAATATTATTAATTAAAAAAAAGAAATCCAAAAAACTTCATTAACAAATTAAAACATTTAATAAAAAATAATCTTGAAATTAAATGTAGTGTCTCTAAAAGAATGGAGAAGATACAAATAAAAACTATGACTACTCATGATTACAAAATTGTCTTAAACCTAGTAAAAGAATTTAGATTAGAATATTACACTCACGGACTTAAGGAAGTACTTCCAATTAAACTAATTCTTCAAGGGGTCCATAGTACATTGATATCTGAAGATATCGATAAGGAGCTTTGTGAGCTAGGGCACAAACCGCTCGAAATCAGACAATTCAATAAAAAGGGAACTCGAGATAAAATTACCACCTTCCTAATATCAACAAAAACCTCAGATATATTTGAAATCAAAACGCTATTCTACACAAAAATTCGATAGGAAAAATCAGATATAATACAATGTTTCCGGTGTCAAACTTTTGGCCATGTCAGTTTAAACTGCGGAATCAAGCAAAAATGCCTTTTATGTTCAGGGAATAATTTAAAAGAAAACTGCACAAATGTGCAAATTGTAGCCAAGAGCACTTAGCTAGTTATAAAAACTGTATAGCCTGGGTCAAGAAGGCATAAATACCTTCCTTATATATACTTTGGCTTTTTGACACATCGTCAGCTCTGATGTTGGTGTAAATCTATTATAGGATCGAAACGTTAGCCGTGGGCTGATCTCAATAAAGAAACTACATTGGCTGCATTTTCTTGTTTTTTTCTTCTTTTTTTCAACGTGTACTCTACACCCCCCCCCCCCACGTTACATATTTTTTATTCTTTATTTATTTATTTAACACAAACAAGAATGTTCTGGGACGTTGTCCCATGTATGTACACAATATTTTTTTTTACTTCGTACACATCAATTATTACAATGCAATTCAGCTAATAATTAAGCACTCTTTATTACAACGTTTCTGTCGGGATCAACCCTGCCATCTTAGGCCTTCATGGTTCCGGCCGAAACGTTCTAATTAAGAGTGCTTAATTATTAAATAGAGGCGCAATTATTGGCTGCATCCTCTTCGCTATTTAACATATCAGCTACAGCCACGTTCCACTATTCAATTATTACAGTTGTTTTTGTAGAAATTTATATAGACCAATATTGAAGACTCCGAGAGTGCGGGACTCTCTAATATAAAGAATTCCACAGATGACAACATACAAGTCCGTATTTTTTTTTTTTTTTTTGCCCATATGTGTCATCTTCAGAAGCGAATTACATACTGAATGGACTAGAATCACTTTTCCACTGAGGTAGTCAGAGTGGTAGGAAAAAGGGAAGGGAACCTTTCTAGGAAAACCGAGCTTGGTGGTGGAACAAAGGTCATAGAAAAAACACTCAGAAATCTTTGACATTTTTGAATAGAGGTTTCTGAGTGTTTTTTCTACCGTTGACATTTTTGAATAGAGGTTTCTGAGTGTTTTTTTCTATGGCCTTTGTTCCACCACCAAGCTCGATTTTCCTAGAAAGGTTCCCTTCCCTTTTTCCTACCCCCACCTTCAGCCACTCTGACTACCTCAGTGGAAAAGTGATTCTAGTCCATTCAGTATGTAATTCGCTTCTGAAGATGACACATATGGTGTCGAAATGCGCATAAAGTGTTAATATCAAATGAATATATTATTGAAACAGAAAACCTTGTGAATTTAATTATCCTATTAAAGCATAATGTTTCAACCAGCCATCGGTTATCAGTTTAAAATTATTTAATAACCAAAGTAAACTGTTGCGCAGCTTTCAGTTTCGGCAAGTGACGCCATCCTCAGGTCTACAAATTACAAGATATTATTAGATATGAGGATTTGCCGTTATTTGCCGAAACTGCAAGTTTTCTTTGGTTATTAAAAAGATCCTGCAAAAATTTATTATTCCTTTCTCAAATTTTTTCTAAAGTCGTCGTCCCAGCATCCCTATGCTGTTCAGATCACGACTAACAGAACTAATCAATTTCATTCTTCCTTTGTCCCCAATGACCTCCCGTGATTGGAACAAGCTCCCTGCGTCTATCTTCCCCAAAACCTACAATCTTCAGACTTTCAAGTCTAACCTCAACAGGCATCTTCTCAGTTCCCGCAGTTGAGTTTCCCCTTTATGCTTCTCCTTTTGTTTTTATTTTCTTCCTGGCTGCATGTGACTATTGGTCATTATAGGTCTTCGGACCTTATGCACCCATTCCAAAAAAAAAAAAAAAAACTCGAGACGGAAAACAAAATTATCCAAATGACTTCCTGATTTCCCTACAATTAACGATCACTTGGTCTGTTTCAAGAATAAAATTTAATTTTAGGTTGATTGATGGGTCTATGAAATTGGAGCTGGAAGGAATTAATAAAATCAGCGAGTGAGTGGAACACTTTTACACTTAATTCGAGAGAAAAGTTTCGGCAACCATAACAGCCGCCATTATCAATGTCAATTAAAGTTTCTCAAGGCGTCCCCGTCATATATAATAATGGGACACCTTAAGAACCTTTCATTGGCACTGAAGATGGCGATGGTTGCCGAAACGTTTTGAAAAATAGAATTAAAAACACTAGGTTATAAGTTTTAAAGATTTATTAACAATTTAGTACATATTTCGAACACTCATCATAATCAGAATTGATTTTACATCTTTTTTTAAATTTTCATATAGATATAATATTTCAACTAGAGCCTACGATAGATAGTTTAAAGCTAATATTACTAAATTACACTTAAAGACAATCATAACAATCAAAAATATTAATATCTATGCTAAGAATTATTATCAAACTTGTTTTTTGAGAATAACAAATCTGTGTGATTAATATAAAATATCGAAAAATCAATCGTGTAGTTTCAAAAATTCTCAGAAAAAGTGAAAATCTTAAAATATCTTAAAATCTTTTTACCTGCTTGCCAGTACGTTAATTCTGATGTCGATGAAAGAAGTGACAGTTAAATAAAAGGATATACCCAATCCAAATAATGTCATCATGAGTTCTGATAGCGTTATTTAATTAAAGCCGAAATTTTCACTTTTATTGGGGGTTTCATTCTATTGAGCTGTTTGGCTGACATTCTCTTCAAACTACTTTAATTTTAAAACTACACGACTAAAATAGTGCATAGGCTAGTTCTAATCGATAATTAAATAATAGGTAGGATGTTATTTGCTATTAATTCTGAAGATATTATAATCACTATCAGACACAAGCACACGAGTCGTTTATTATACTTTGTAGATTAGAATTTTTGAAATGCCTATTATTCTAAATGAACTCCATTTCTGTATTCTGGTCGAATTTGCGGCTGTGGTTATTGATTGAAGGAGGTTTAGAGGCAGAGGCAGCCAAGAAATAATACTCTGATTGCTTTATCTAATTGCCGGATACGTTTCGGTGCATTTATTATACTCCATCTTCAGTGCATATATTGGTCAGAGTTGGTCCAATAATATAGCTATTTTATATGTATATAATGAAGTTAAGGGTTTAATGAACTTAATATTAATGAGTCAAATATAACAATGAATAAATATTAAATGCACTGAAAAGTGGCTAATTGTTAAAGCAATTTCTTGGGTGCTTCAGATCGTGGTAAGAATTTCAAAATATTAACATTAATGATAACTGTTGATAATACAAAGATTCAATGCATTTTTATAAGGAAGCAGGACAATTGAGTAGGGCCATTTTTGTCCTCCCAGATCTTCAGATCTCAAAGTATGTGATTATATTTTGTTAAAGTAGCAGGAAATCAAATTGTTTGAGGAACATGCACCGTCAACAATAGCAGTTCTTTGTGGTTGGCTAATTTATTTAGAGATTCCATAGATTCATGTTGCTCAACCATTGGGTAAATAGCGCTTTGATAGAAGTTTCTGCGACGTTGAAGGATCTGATGAACAGCAGAAAGGATTTACGCTTTTAGAAGTACACCATGATTTTGAAAAAATTATTGTTAACTGTAACTCTTGTGGAATGTATTCCAAATTGTTGCCACTTTATTGCCTCACCCATATTTTATCCAACAAATCTTCCAGCCTTCATCATTATTTTACTTTCACTTTTCTTCAGTCTGTTTGCAATTTCTTTTTTCTTGATTAATAGTTCCAATATAAATACACACTGAAGATATCAAAAGCCCAATTGCAAGTACAATAAAAGCAATTTGCAAATCTTCCATAGAAAATATCTTAATTTCCTCTTTCATTTCTTTTTGACGAAATAAAACCTTCATCAAGTCCCTCCAAAGATCCATGTTGTCCCACCATTGAGCAATACCGCTTTGATAGAAAACACCCAATTTCAAACCTACTTGAGATATGAAAGGGAAAAATTCAAAGCTTGAATAGAATAAAATCCCGCAGAGAAGTAACTCATCAATGACAAACAATTCTTCATTATAAATAGGTATCTGTTGAATCGTTTTTCGGGCGGATTCACATGAATCGATTAATGCCTTCGAAGAGTTGAGATAAATATCATTTAATGTTACTTTTTTATTTTTATTCATAAAACTTTTATTTAACGCGAAACTCGGAGACCATTTTTTTGCGAGATTTCTTATTAAAGGATCTTTGGAAAATATCGAAAAATGAAATATTTGGTCGCAGATAATTGGGTCTTGACAATAAAGTTCAATCTCATGTTCAGTGAATTTTTCCAAACTATCAATTGGAGGATATCTTCCCATTGATTGTAAATTTGAATATAATTTTGAAAGGAATAAACCAGAAACGGTAACGATTGATATCAGCATTAAAATTCCGGCTAGGATTTTCATTGGTATTCCTTGGATTGAATTCATCCATAATATTGGATAAGTTATGAATAGACTTAACGTTTCTTTTAAACTTTGTACATAATTCTGTTTTCTGATTATACTCCAAACAACTGCTGTTATTATCCACGAAATCGCAAAAAATACCCAAACGAGAGGTTTGAAGCATCTTATGAGGGACTGCCATTGGGGTATATAAGGGCTTTTATGTAAAATAATGCATAACGGATTTATATGGTATTTATAAGAAAATTCACTCTGTTTTACCATTGGCTCTTGTGAGATCACTAATCTCAATGCTACATCGTAATTAATAGCTCTAGCTCGAGAAGCATTGAAATATTTTAAAAAGTATTCTGTGAACGGATTTATTTTTCCTTTTTGCGATGACAGTGCAATATATCCTGTCTCTGATTTCAAGTTGGTCTTGATGTAAATTTGGTCTTTTATTGAAATATGCGTATTTCAAATTTGAAATCTCTTTGAATTTCTTCGACCAAGGCTCAACTACGTTCAATTTATAATCACATACAAATACCGTATAGTATCTATGCCATTCTTTATATTGTTGTTTTTTTATATAATCCTCACAAGATGTTGTATTATAATAGTATATAAACTTATTAGTTGTAGAAATTTCTTCTTTTTCATTAAATAATAAAATATTCTTCAGTGAACGGAGATCCACATCAAATTGTGGATGGAATTTTTCAAATATTTGTATCCCATTAAAACGATGATTGATTTCACGAATCAAATGATTATTATCATATGTTTGAATATAAACCGGAAATCTTGTATCAAAGTGTTGTAAACAGGTTTGAATAAGTGGATTATAATCTGAAGTATTTGCCTTCAAAATTGTGAGGATATTCGCTTGGGTTAGAGAAATCACGAATAGGAGACCTGCTATCATAGGCATGGTTAAGCACACTGATAATGATGATAGCTTTGAATCGAATATCGTGATTAAGAATGAAAATGATTTGGAAATTAAATATTCAATCCACTAGAGAGTCATTAAATCGCTGCATCAGTTATTACCATCAAAGAAGAATATATTTTAATGGAATTGCCGTACTTACGATAATTAACAAATCTATACTGTGTTAATTATTTTAATAATTTCGAAATCTTAGTTAACTCAATTATTAATAATAAAGATCCGCATTGCACAATTCACTGTATCCAAACTTTACCAATAACTGCACTCATTGTGCGGGCCATAACAATGGATTTTTTCATAATCTTTCCCAAATTTCTGCTTCATACAGCAGGTCGCTCCTTTCAGTTAGTTTATAGTGGTAGTCAAATGAGGAAAATGTTTAGAATTTTGATCGCAATTCCGTCCACAATTGTTTTTGTTACCATATTATTAGCAGCCTGTATATCAGACCCGACCAACTAAAGACGATGCTCAGGTATATTGTTGAACTATTTCTAATGTGTGCTTTTCTAGTTTAAAGCAGGTGTCTCTGGCCAGTCTTCCTGCCTTCCGAAAAATTATGACTTGTCTTGTGCTTATTTACTTCCAATTCGTTTTCTTTACAATAATCTTCTAGGAGATCAAGGGATGCTGGAGTAATGTGGCATTCTAGGTTGTACCAGGGCTTGTCATTGCTCACTCCCCTTACATTCGCGTTGCATAAGTTTCAGTTCGATGGCAGTTTAATAAGATCTGCGTTCATTTGGAAATTATTGTTCCCGTTGATATTTTTTTTTGTTAAAAATATTTTTAGCATTTCTTCGTTTCTCGTCTCCTTATCTGGGGTCTTTGGATACCCTCTATGATTGGCAAAAAATCTTCTGTGGGTACTGTGAGTACTTTTTGGCCGATTTTGTACAAAAGCTCCGTGTCACGTCCCATTGGGGTGCCTAACTTAAATATAAAATTTCAACCTCCGAGCTCTTTTCGTTCTTGAGATATTTTGATCACAGACACACAGACAGACCATGTCACGAAAAGCACTTTTTTTGATTTAGGGAACCTCAAAACATGTATATCCATCAAAATCTCGACATCGAATTTTTGACATGAATCCAATACTTTCTCTCTATATATATATTAACATATATATAGAGGTAAGAGAAAGTAAAAATCAATTATTTTTTAGATGCTCTTTAAAATGTTTATTCTCATATTGCCCACAAAACTGTTTGAATCGCACTTTACTCTTGTACTTGGGAAATAGGAAGATTGGTTGCTATGGTAACAAAATATAAATATTTTTTCAAGTTTATAAATTTTACATAATTTTTTTTTTTTTTTTTTTTGAAAAAACATTCACACTTTTTTCTCATTCACAACACACATTCACACAGTCTTATCGGCAACCCCGGCCATTTAAGACTTTTAACGATACTCGTATGTTTTAATAAAACTATTGGGGGTCCAGGCATTTCTATTTAAGCCATTTGGTATCCAAATGCCTTAAATAAAATCATCGGACTACTTGGGGTCCGAACCCGCGACGTTTCGGTTTAGAAAGTAGGCACGATACCAACTACTCCAAGCCCCGTGGGCATTTTACATCTTGAATTCTAATATATCGAAGGGCCTACGGGCTTGATGTAGTTGGTAGCGTGCCTCCCTTATATACCGAACGTCGCCGGTTCGGACCCCAGGCAGTCCGATGATTTTATTTAAGCCACTAGGATACCAAATGGCTTAAATAGAAATGCCGTCATAGTCTTAAATGGCCTAAGTTGCCGAAAAGACTGTGAATGTGTGTGTGTTGATTGTGAATGAGAAAAAAGTGTGATTGTTTAAAAAACATACAAAAAACAAATATATAGACGGAAACTAAATATATCTCGACACAAAAAAAATCTGATGTGACAAGCACAGAACACACCTTTCGTATCTGAAAATCAAGTTTTTTTTTTTTTTTTATTCAGGGTAAGGGTAGGTCCCCATGACCTCCCGTGATTGGAACAAGCTCCCTGCGTCTATCTTCCCCAAAACCTACAATCTTCAGACTTTCAAGTCTAACCTCAACAGGCATCTTCTCAGTTCCCGCAGTTGAGTTTCCCCTTTATGCTTCTCCTTTTGTTTTTATTTTCTTCCTGGCTGCATGTGACTATTGGTCATTATAGGTCTTCGGACCTTATGCACCCATTCCAAAAAAAAAAAAAAAAAAAAAAAAAGGCCACACCAAGTTGTTTAAAGGATATGCACCAACAACAATTGCAATTTTTTTAAAGAACGAAATTTAGGGTTGTGATGAACATTAGAATGTACTCTTTTAGAATTTAAGACATTTAAGACTATGACGGCATTTCTATTTAAGCCATTTGGTATCACATACATACATTCTTGAGGATTTTGAAAAACTGCTCATTGTATAAAACAAATCTGTAAGATAGCTAGAATATATTCTAGAAAATATATTTAAATTGTTGCCTCACCCAAAAATCTTCTTCAAATTATTACTTCATATTCTGCTTTCATTTTTCTTCACTCTATTTGCAATTTCTTTTTTCTTGATTAATATTTCCAATATAAATAACACTGTAGATATCAAAAGCCCCATTACAAGTACAATAAAAGCAATTTGCAAATCTTCCATAGAAAATATCTTAATTTCCTCTTTCATTTCTTTTTGACGAAATAAAACCTTCATCAAGTCCCTCCAAAGATCCATGTTGTCCGACCATTGAGCAATACCGCTTTGGTAGAAAACACCCAATTTCAAACCTACTTGAGACAAGAAAGGGAAATTTTCAAAGCTATAATAGAATGAAATCCCGCAAAAAAGTAACTCTTCAATGACAAACAATTCTTCATTATAAATAGGTATCTGTTGAATGGTTTTTCGGGCGGAATCACATGAATCGATTAATGCTTTCGAAGAGTTGAGATAAATATCATTTAATGTTACTTTTTTTTTTTTATTCATAAATCCTTTGTTTAACGAGATACCCGAAGACCATTTTTTTCCGAGATTTCTTATTAAAGGATCTTCGGAAAATGTCGAAAAAAGAAATATTTTGTCGCAGATAATTGGGTCTTGACAGTAAAGTTCAATCTCATGTTCAGTGAATTTTTCCAAACTATCAATTGGAGGATATCTTCCCATTGATTGTAAATTTGAATATAATTTTGAAAGGAATAAACCAGAAACGGTAACGATTGATATCAGCATTAAAATTCCAGATAGGATTTTCATTGGTATTCCTTGGATTGAATTCATCCATAATATTGGATAAGTTATGAATAGACTTAACGTTTCTTTCAAACTTTGTACATAATTCTGTTTTCTGATTATACTCCAAACAACTGCTGTTATTATCCACGAAATCGCAAAAAATACCCAAACGAGAGGTTTGAAGCATCTTATGATGGACTGCCATTGGGGTATATAAGGGCTTTTATGTAAAATAATGCATAATGGACTTATATGGTAATTTTGAGCTAAATCATTCGGTTTTACCATTGCCTCTTGTGAGATCACTAATTTCAATGCTATCAATACATCAAAATTAGCTCGCGAAGCATTGAAATACTTTAAAAAGTATTCTCTGAACGGAATTATTTTCCCTTTTTGGGATGACGCTGAATATACCCTGTCATTGATTTGAAGTTGCTCTTGATGTAAATTTGGTCTTTTATTAAAATATGCGTATTTCAAATTTGAAATCTCTTTGAATTTCTTCGACCATGGTTCAATTACGTTCAATTTATAATCACAAACAAACACCGTATAGTATGTATACCACTTTTGATGTTCTTTTTCGTTATAACCCTCACAAGATGTTGTATTATAATAGTATATAAACTTATCTGTTGTTAAAATATCTTCTCTTTTTACATTAAATATTAAAATATTCTTCAGTGAACTGGGTTTGTTGAGAAAATATGACTCATATTTTTCAAATATATATATCCCATTAAAACGATGATTGATTTCACGAATCAACTGATTATTATCATATGTTTGAATAAACACGGGAAATCGTGTATCAAAGTGTTGTAAACAGGTTTGAATAAGTGGATTATAATCTGAAGTATTTGTCTTTAAAATTGTGAGGATATTCCCCTGGGTTAGAGATATCACGAATAGGAGATCTGCTATCAAAGCCATGGCTAACCACACTGAAAATGATGTTGATAGTTTTCCTTCGAATATCTAGATTAAGAATGAAAATGAATTGGAAATTAAATATTTATTCCATCCACTAGAGAGTCATTAACTCGTTGCATATTTTAATATTTCTATATTTTGAAACCTTAGTTAACTTAATGATCAATAATAAATATCCGCATTGCACAATTCACTGTCTTCAAACTTTCCCAATAACTGACCGCATGGTGCGGGCCATAAAAATGGTTTATACGGTTTGGATTTTTTCATAACTTTGCACAAATTTCTACGGCGTACTGAGTAGTAGCTTTATAGAGGTAGTCAAATGAGGAAAATGTTTGGACTTTTGATCGCACTCCTATCCGCAATTGTTTTTGCTACCATATTATTACCAGCCTGTATAACCAGACCCGACCAACAACAGAAGATGCCCAGGTATAGTGTTGAACTATTTGTGCTTCCCTAGTTCAAAGTAGGCGTCTCTGGCCACTCTTCCTGCCTTCCGAAAAACTATGACTTGCCTTGTGCTTATTTACTTCCAATTCGTTTTCTATACAATAAACTGCTAGGAGATCAAGGGATGTCTGAAGTTGTGTCATTTTAGGTTGTACCAGGGCTTGCCATTCCCTTTCCGTTCGTTACGTTCGCGTTGGATAAGTTTCAGTTCGGTGGTAGTTTAATAATATATATTTATTTTGAAGTGGTGTAAGTGCATTTAAAAAAACAATGGGATATCACATAATTTATGCTTAAATTTCCTATGTATAACTTGCTAGTGTTAAATTTCTTAAAAAATTCCAATGTTTTGTACAATTGAAATTTGGTCGGTAAATAGATTTTTTAATAAACAGATATGTTAACCTTTCATTTTCTCGAACCAATAGAAAATAGACTTACACCACTTTCAAAATAAACGGTCTATATATCGGGTCCTACGGGCTTAATCTAGTTGGATAGCGTGCCTCCCTTCTATACCGAGCGTTGCGGGTTCGGACCTCTGGCAGTCCGATGATTTTAATGGCTTAAATAGAAATGCCTAGACCCCCAATAGATATTATAAATAATAACAGATAGACGTCAAAGTCTTAAATGGCTAAGTTGCCGAAGTCTGTGAGAATGTGTGTGTGAGTGTGAGTGTGAATGAGAAAAAAGTGTAATTGTTTAAAAAACATACAAAAAAAATATATATAGAGGGAAACTAAATATATCTCGACACAAAAAAATCTGATGTGACAAGCACAGAACACATCTTTCGTATCTGAAAATCAGGTTGTTTGAAGGATATGCACCAACAACAATAGCAATTTTTTTAAAGAACGAAATTTAGGGTTGTGATAAACAGTAGAATGTATTCTTTTAGAACTACATTCTTGAGGATTTTGAAAAACTGCTCATTGTATAAAACAAATCTGTAACATAGCTAGAATATATTCCAGAAAATATATTTAAATTGTTGCCTCACCCAAAAATCTTCTTCAAATTATTACTTCATATTCTGCTTTCATTTTTCTCCACTCTATTTGCAATTTCTTTTTTCTTGATTAATAGTTCCAATATAAATATCACTGAAGATATCAAAAGCCCAATTGCAAGTACAATAAAAGCAATTTGCAAATCTTCCATAGAAAATATCTTAATTTCCTCTTTCATTTCTTTTTGACGAAATAAAACCTTCATCAAGTCCGTCCAAAGATCCATGTTGTCCGACCATTGAGCAATACCGCTTTGGTAGAAAACACCCAATTTCAAACCTACATGAGATAAGAAAGGGAAAGTTGGAGAGCTATAATAGAATAAAATCCCGCAAAAAAGTAACTCTTCAATGACAAACAATTCTTCATTATATATTGGTATCTGTTGAATGGTTTTTCGGGCGGATTCACATGAATCGATTAATGCTTTCGAAGAGTTGAGATAAATATCATTTAATGTTACTTTTATATTTTTATTATTTCTATTCATAAAACCTCTATTTAACGCGAAACCCGAAGACCATTTTTTTCCGAGATTTTTTATTAAAGGGTCTTTGGAAAATATCGAATAATGAAATATTTGGTCACAGATAATTGGGTTTTGACAGAAAAGTTCAATCTGATGTTCAGTGAATTTCTCTAAACTATCAATTAGAGGATATCTCCCCATTGATTGTAAATTTGAATATAATGTTGAAAGGAATAAACCAGAAACTGTAACGATTGATAACAGCATTAAAATTCCAGATAGGATTTTCATTGATATTCCTTGGATTGAATTCATCCATAATATTGGATAAGTTATGAATAGACTTAACGTTTCTTTTAAACTTTGTACATAATTCTGTTTTCTGATTATACTCCAAACAACTGCTGTTATTATCCAGGAAATCGCAAAAAATACCCAAACGAGAGGTTTGAAGCATCTTATGAGGGACTGCCATTGGGGTATATAAGGGCTTTTATGTAAAATAATGCATAAGGGACTTATATGGTAATTATGATCTGCTTCACTCTGTTTTACCATTGGCTCTTGTGAGATCACTAAATTCAATCCTACACCATTATAAGCTCTAGCTCGAGAAGCATTGAAATATTTTAAAAAGTATTCTGTGAACGGAATTATTTTCCCTTTTTGCAATGACAGTTCAAACCTCCTGTCTCTGATTTCAAGTTGCTCTTGATGTAAATTTGGTCTTTTATTGAAATATGCGTATTTCAAATTTGAAATCTCTTTGAATTTCTTCGACCAAGGCTCAATTACGTTCAATTTATAATCGCACACAAATACCGTATAGTATCTATGCCATTCTTTATATTGTTCTTTTTCGATATATTCCTCACAAGATGTTGTATTATAATAGTGTATAAACTTATTAGTTTTAGAAATATCTTTTATTTTTACATTAAATAATAAAATATTCTTCAGTGAACTGCCTTCGTTGAGAGAATATGACTGAAATTTTTCAAATATATATATCCCATTAAAACGATGATTGATTTCACGAATCAACTGATTATTATCATATGTTTGAATAAACACGGGAAATCGTGTATCAAAGTGTTGTAAACAGGTTTGAATAAGTGGATTATAATCTGAAGTATTTGCCTTCAAAATTGTGAGGATATTCGCTTGGGTTAGAGAAATCACGAATAGGAGACCTGCTATCAAAGGCATGGTTAACCACACTGAAAATGATGTTGATAGTTTTCCTTCGAATATCGTGATTAAGAATGAAAATGAATTGGAAATTAAATATTTATTTCACTAGAGTGGAAATCGTTGCATATTTTAATATTTCAATATTTCGAAACCTTACTTAACTTATTGATTACCTCAGAAATTCGCAGTGAGTAAATCTTCATAGCCATAAAACATCAACTTATTGATTAATAATAAACATCCGCATTGCACAATTCACTGTCTATAAACTTTAATAATAACTGACCGCATGGTGCGGTCCATAACAATTGTTTATACGGTTTGGATTTTTTCATAATCTTTCCCAAATTTCTGCTGCATTCAGCAGGTCGCTCCATGCAGTTGGTTTATAGTGCTAGTCAAATGAGGAAAATGTTTGGACTTTTGATCGCAATTCCTTCCGCAATTTTTTTTGCTACCATATTATTAGCAGCCTGTATAACCAGACCCGACCAACTAAAGACGATGCTCAGGTATATTGTTGAACTATTTCTAATTTGTGCTGCCCTAGTTTAAAGCAGATGTCTCTGGCCACTCTTCCTGCCTTCCGAAAAACTATGACTTGTCTTGTGCTTATTTACTTCCAATTCGTTTTCTATAATAATAAACTTCTAGGAGATCAAGGGATGTCTTAAGTTGTGTCATTCTAGGTTGTACCAGGGCTTGCCATTCCCTCTCCCCTTACGTTTGCGTTGGGTAAGTTTCAGTTCCGTGGCAGTTTAATAAGATCTGCGTTCATTTGGAAATTATTATTCGCATATGTTAATTTTTTTTGATAATTTTTCTTTAAAAATATTTTTTTTTTGTGCATTCCATTGCAATTTCGGTTGGAATGGTTTTAAGCGTTTAGTCTGGCTGGTGATGGGCCTAGTGTCTCTACGTTCAATATCGTAACTTCTTAAGGGAGATGGTCTGAATCGCATGAAAGTTCAGATTTTGGCGTTCAAAATATAATCAACTAAAGTTGCATTAATCCAGCAGTGATCCATGGTAAAATGTTCTCTAGCATTTCCTAGTTTCTCGTCTCCATGCTCCTTTTCTGGGGTCTTTGGATACCCTCTACGATTGGAGAGGAATTTTCACCAGGACTATTTTTAAATGCTTTTATTTAACTTACATTTTCAAGGTCACCAACTTTTAGTTTTTGTTTAGGACACTTCCCGATGAGGTAGATGTGCTAAATTTGATATTTAAGGATCATTTTTGGTGACAACAATTGTATGCGAGTTTTATTAAAATAGGCCAAACCCATGTGGTACTTTATTTGAAACTCTACGCGAATTAATCCATTTTCATATGACTTCTCGATGAGCTAGAGGTGTGAAATTTGGTATTTACGCGTCTTTTATGATGACAATTAATAATTTGTATTTGATCAAAATACGCCAAACTAATGTGGTACTTTATTTGAAGCCTCATGCTTCGTCCTTTTCTTTTTTTAATGCTCTATCCTAAATAAAAAAGACTAAAAAGTTTAAAATAAAAGCGTGGGGCGCTTCGAAGGGATTCAGAGCCTCTAAGAATAGACAATTTCTTAAGCTATCAATGTGTGCCCCACGCTTTTATTTCAAGTCATAAATATTCAACAATTTTAACAAGAATTAAATTATTTCTCTCTTTTTAGTTCAATTTAAATAAAAGCATTTATTTTTTTTTAAAGTTTTTTTATATTATATTTTTTTTAAGAGTCTCGATTAGTTGGAGTTCCAGGTAAAGAAGTCAGTTTTGTTGTTGCCGACAGTCCCTTCTTCCTTTTTTGGAACTAACTTCTTTAACGCGGCTTACGGAGAGTGAAATTGGAGAAAATGTAATGTAACAAAAATGCGTTCCTAATAAAAATGCGCTCTCAGCGCCCGAGCGAAGGCGGAGGAAGGCGAGATTAGCCGCTTCGTCACGCCCATCTTCTCCTTCTCTTTATTTCCTTCTATCTACCATAGTCGGCGAGATTTCTGAGTTGAAGAAAAGGCGTAAGGAACTTTGTTCCTGCCGGGGGTCCCACGAACCCACACGTTTGCTTTTTCTATTTTATTTATTTAGTTATTTTATTCCTTTTTTTCCCCTTTTCAAGTATATTTTGCAAGGTTACAATTTTTTTATATTCATCTAAGAGGGGATGGGAAGGAAGAGTTAGGTCAATAATCTTCACACACGCCTCGGCTCGCAGGGTGTGACTTTTGTATGGAGATAGAGCCCTGGAGGAAGGTTTTACTATTTTAAAATAAGGATTTAAGAAGGTTTATCATAACAGATGCGTATTTTGACCTTACGCGACTGGCCAATAGGCAGCAAGACAAACAGTACAGTACTCCTATTCTTTGGTTGATTTTGTTCAAAAGCCTCGTGCCACGTCCCATGGGACTTAAATATAAAATTTCAACCTCCTAGCTCTTTTCGTTTTTGAGATATTTTGTTCACAGACATACAGACCATATCGCGAATATTAGTATTTTATAATATTGTTTTTGTTAGCGTTACCGTTCCAAGCCTTGAACTCGTTCTATTCCGGTGTTCGAAATTTATTTCCCGCAATTTTCCTGATTTCCTTCCAAAGGAGCCTTAGTAGTGGACCCTCGCTTAGGTGTCTCCGCAGCAGAGTGAGCGGTGTCTCAAAGCTTGGGGCGCGGAACACAAAAAAAAAACTTGCCAACAAAATAAAGCAAAAACCAGAAGCCGACTTTTTTATGTGCTATCACTTTCAAATCACTCACCCGAATCCCAAGAATAACACCATTCATGTAGTGGGTTTGAAAAAAATTATTTTGTTCACTCTTCTTGAATGTATTCCAGATTATAAATTTAAATTGTTGCCATTTGATTGCCTCACCCACAAATCCTCTTCAAATTATAACATTCCAGCCTTCTTCATATTCTGCTTTCATTTTTCTTCAACCTAATTGCAATTTCCATTTTCTTGATTAATATTTCTAATATAAATACCACTGAAGATAACAAAAGCCCAATTGCAAGTACAATAAAAGCAATTTGCAAATCTTCCATAGAAAATATCTTAATTTCTTCTGTCATATCTTTTTGACGAAATAAAACCTTCATCAAGTCCCTCCAAAGATCCATGTTGTCCCACCATTGAGCAATACCGCTCTGATAGAAAAGACCCAATTTCAAACCTACTTGAGATATGAAAGGGAAATTTTCAAAGCCTGAATAGAATAAAATCCCGCAAAGAAGTAATTCGTTAATGACAAACAATTCTTCATTATAAATAGGTATCTCTTGAATCGTTTTTCGGGCGGATTCACATGAATCGATTAATGCTTTCGAAGAGTTCAGATAAACATCATTTAATGTTACTTTTTTATTTTTATTCATAAATCCTTTATTTAACGCGAAACTCGGAGCCCATTTTCTCGCCAGACTTCTTATTAAAGGATCTTCGGAAAATATCGAAAAATGAAATATTTGGTCACAGATGATTGGGATTTGACAATAAAGTTCAATCTCATGTTCAGTGAATTTCTCTAAACTATCAATTAGAGGATATCTCCCCATTGATTGTAAATTTGAATATAATGTTGAAAGGAATAAACCAGAAACAGTAACGATTGATATCAGCATTAAAATTCCAGATAGGATTTTCATTGGTATTCCTTGGATTGAATTCATCCATAATATGGGATAAGTTATGAATAGACTTAACGTTTCTTTTAAACTTTGTACATAATTCTGTTTTCTGATTATACTCCAAACAACTGCTGTTATTATCCACGAAATCGCAAAAAATACCCAAACGAGAGGTTTGAAGCATCTTATAAGGGACTGCCATTGGGGTATATATGGGCTTTTATGTAAAATAATGCATAACGGATTTATATGGTATTTATGAGAAAATTCACTCTGTTTTACCATTGGCTCTTGTGAGATCACTAATCTCAATGAGACATCGTAATTGATAGCTCTAGAAGCATTGAAATATTTTAAAAAGTATTCTGTGAACGGATTTATTTTTCCTTTTTGCGATGACAGTGCAAATATCCTGTCTCTGATTTCAAGTTGGTCTTGATGTAAATTTGGTCTTTTATTGAAATATGCGTATTTCAAATTTGAAATCTCTTTGAATTTCTTCGACCATGGTTCAATTACATTCAATTTATAATCGCACACAAATACTGTATAGTATCTATGCCATTCTTTATATTGTTCTTTTTCGATATAATCCTCACAAGATGTTGTATTATAATAGTATATAAACTTATCAGTTGTTAAAATATCTTCTCTTTTTACATTAAATAATAAAATATTCTTCAGTGAACTGTGTTTGTTGAGAAAATATGACTGAAATTTTTCAAATATATATATCCCATTAAAACGATGATTGATTTCACGAATCAACTGATTATTATCATATGTTTGAATAAAAACAGGAAATCTTGTATCAAAGTGTTGTAAACAGGTTTGAATAAGTGGATTATAATCTGAAGTATTTGCCTTCAAAATTGTGAGGATATTCGCTTGGGTTAGAGAAATCACGAATAGGAGATCTGCTATCAAAGCCATGGCTAACCACACTGTCGATAATGTTGGTACCTTCACTTAGCCTGTTTTGGGATATCGTGATTAAGAAGGAAAATGAATTGGCAATTAAATATTTATTCCACAAGAGAGTCATTAAATCGCTGCATCTGTTATTAATTCATTTAATTAGCGTCAAAGAAGAAAATATTTTAATCGATTAACCGTACTTATGATAATTAACAAATTTGTGCTGGTTTAATTATTTTAATATTCCTATATTTTGGAACCTTAGTTAACTATTATGATTAATAATATAATAATACATATCCTCATAGACCAATTCACCGGCAGAAAACTTTTCCAAAGACTGTCCGCATGGTGCGGGCCATAACAATGGGAATAGGTAGATATTTTATACAGTTTTTATTTTTACATAACTTTTCCCAAACAAACACTAAGGTGCTCCTTGAAGTTGCTTTATAAAGTTAGTCAATTGAGGAGATTTTTTGGACTTTTGATCGCAATATTGTTTGCCTTATTTTACTTCCTGCCACAATTGTTTTTGCTACTAGTATACTTATATTGTTGCATTATTTCTAATGTGTGCTCTCCGAGTTTTTAATGCAGGTGTCTCCGACCAATTTTCCTTTCTTCCGAAAACCTATGTCCTGTCCTTATTTACTTCCAATTCGTTTTCTTTACAATAAGATTCTAGGAGATCAAGGGATGTCTTAAGACTCCTCGGATTATCCGCTAGCATGACCAACTCATCTGCGAAGAAAACACTGTCCACATCGACACTTCTTGCTCTTCTTAGGTAATCCTCAAAATTTGACACAAACTGACTGAGAGAATCCCCCTCTAGCTCCCCTTTTCCTCTATTGTTGCTATTGGGTTTGCATTTATTTATTTCTATTACCGCCTGGGCCTTACTGTAGAGATTTTGTATGCTTCTAATAATCTTGGCAATGAGACCGAGGTTACATAGTTTTTCCATAAGAGATTCATGCTTTCGAATGCTCGCTTAAAGATCACAAAGACACTATACATCTTATGATTTCTCTTTCAGTTTTAGATAGTAATTTATTATTGATGAAAGAGCTAATATATTGTCAACACATCCCCTGTTCTCCTCCTGAAAGATTCACTTCAGTGGCAGTTTGGTTAATATTATTAATAAGATCTTCGTTCATTTAGAAAGTATTATTCGGGTATATTAATCTAAATTTATCTAATAGTTTTTCGTTGAAAATACATTTTTTTGGATTCCATTGTAATTTTGGTAGGAATGGTTTTAAGCGTCTATAGTTTCTCGTGGTGATGGCCTGGTGCTCTTGTTTATCGTTACTTCGTAGGCGATATGGTCTGAATCGCATGAAAGGTCAGAGATTTTGGCATCCAAAATACAATCGACGAAAGCTACGTTAATCCAACAGTAATCGATGGTAAAATTTCTTGTAGCATTACCTCGCTTACCGTCTCAATTTTCCTTTTCTGGGGTCGGTAGATACACTCTACGATTGGCGGGAAATCTTCTGCTGGTTTCTTTTTAGTGTGTCGATTAGTGGGAGTTCCAGGGGGTAAAGAAGCCAGTTTTGTTGTTACCGTCGGACACTACTATTATTTCGCTTTCCTATTTTATTGCTTTTCTTTCCCTTACCCTATTTAAATATATTTTGCTAGGCTACAATTTTTTTTTATTCGGTAAGGCCGTTCAAGAAGGAATGGGAAGGGACAGTGAGGTCAACAATCTTCCCACACGCCTCGGCTCATAGGGTGTGACTTTTGTATGGAGATAGAGCCCTGGAAAAAGAAAGTAGGTTTTACGTATGTTTTTTTTTTTGTAACAGATGTGTATTAATCTAACGTGACTGGCCGATAGGCAACAAAAGAAAAAACAGGAGCAAGGAGAAGAGCGAAAAACGACGAGTAGTAGTTATATTTATATAAATAGGGTCACTAAAAATACTTCCTTTTAATAGAAAAGTAGATAATTATCTTTTTTAATTTTTAATAGGAATATCTATATTGATATATTACTATATTATAATATTGGGAATTGTTAGCGTCATCGTTCCGAACCTTGAACTCCTTTTATTTCGGTACTCGCAATTTATTATCCGCAATGATCCTGATTTTCTTCCACAAGGGCCTTAGTAGTAGAGCAGACAGCTTATCGGTATCTTTCGCAGTGTTCCAAAAAGCGGTGTATCAAAGCGATGATTATGAAAAAATTATTTTGTTCACTGTAACTCTTCTAGAATGTAATCGAAATAAATTGTTGCAACTTGACTGACTCACCTAAAAATCTTCTCAAAAACATTTCATCCCCCTTCATATTCTGAGTTCATTTTTCTTCACTCTATTTGCAATTTCTTTTTTCTTGATTAATATTTCCAATATAAATACCACTGAAGATATCAAAAGCCCAATTGCAAGTACAATAAAAGCAATTTGCAAATCTTCCATAGAAAATATCTTAATTTCTTCTTTCATTTCTTTTTGACGAAATAGAACTTTTATTAAGTCCCTCCAAAGATCCATGTTGTCCCACCATTGAGCAATACCGCTTTGGTAGAAAACAGCCAATTTCATACCTACTTGAGATAAGAAAGGAAAATTTTTAAAGCTAGAATAGAATAAAATTGCGCAAAGAAGTAACTCATCAATCACAATCAACTCTTCATTATAAATAGGTATCTGTTGAATCGTTTTTCGGGCGGATTCACATGAATCGATTAATGCTTTCGAAGAGTTGAGATAAACATCATTTAATGTTACTTTTTTTTTTTTATTCATAAATCCTTTGTTTAACGTGAAACTCGGAGACCATTTTTTTCCAAGATTTCTTATTAAATGGTCTTTAGAAAATATCGAATAATGAAATATTTGGTCACAGATAATTGGGTTTTGACAGAAAAGTTCAATCTCATGTTCAGTGAATTTCTCTAAACTATCAATTAGAGGATATCTCCCCATTGATTGTAAATTTGAATATAATGTTGATAGGAATAAACCAGAAACGGTAACGATTGATAACAGCATTAAAATTCCAGATAGGATTTTCATTGGTATTCCTTGGATTGAATTCATCCATAATATTGGATAAGTTATGAATAGACTTAACGTTTCTTTTAAACTTTGTACATAATTCTGTTTTCTGATTATACTCCAAACACCTGCTGTTATTATCCATGAAATTGTAAAAAATACCCAAACGAGAGGTTTGAAGCATCTTATGAGGGACTGCCATTGGGGTATATAAGGGCTTTTATGTAAAATAATGCATAACGGATTTATATGGTATTTATGAGATAATTCACTCTGTTTTACCATTGGCTCTTGTGAGATCACTAATCTCAATGAGACGTCAGAACGAACATCAGGAGAAGCATTGAAATATTTTAAAAAGTATTCTGTGAACGGAATTATTTTCCCTTTCAGCGTTGAAGGCGCAAACATCCTGTCTCTGATTTCAAGTTGGTCTTGATGTAAATTTGGTCTTTTATTGAAATATGCGTATTTCAAATTTGAAATCTCTTTGAATTTCTTCGACCAAGGCTCAATTACGTTCAATTTATAATCACATACAAATACTGTATAGTATCTATACCATTTTTTACGTTCTTTTTTTTTCGATATAATCCACACAAGATGTTGTATTATAATAGTATATAACCTTATAAGTTGACGAAAATTCTTCTCCTTTTACATTAAATATTAAAATATTCTTCATTGAACGGCGATTGTTCTCAAAATGTGGATGAAATTTTTGAAATGTATATATCCCATTAAAACGATGATTGATTTCACGAATCAAATGATTATTATCATATGTTTGAATAAAAACAGGAAATTTTGTATCAAAGTGTTGTAAACAGGTTTGAATAAGTGGATTATAATCTGAAGTATTTGTCTTTAAAATTGTGACGATATTCGCTTGGGTTAGAGAAATCACGAAAAGGAGATCTGCTATCAAAGCCATGGCTAATCGGACTGCTTATAATGATGGTACATTCGCATAGCCTGTTTTGGGATATCGTGATTACGAAGGAAAATGAATTGGAAATTAAATATTTATTCCACTAGAGAGTCATTAAATCGCTGCATCCGTTATTAATTCATTTAATTAGCGTCAAAGAAGAAAATATTTTAATGTAATTGATGTACTTATGATAATGGGTAATTCTGTGCTATCTTAATTATTCTAATATTCTTCTATTTCGAAAGCTTTTTTAACTACAATGATTTGTAATACATATCCGCATAGAACAATTTTCCGACTGCAAACTTTTCAAATAACTAACCGCATGGTGCGAGGTATAACAATGGGAATAGGCAGCATTTTTTGATAGCTTATTAGTATCCATAAATCCATGGGTACCATGATTCATGAGATTTATAAATGAAGATGAAAATCATTTAAATAGACAAGTTGATATTAAATACCATATTTATATTTAAATATTATTGCGGATTGTCCGTCTATCTGTCACTTGTAAATACAGAGTGACAATTATTGAACTATATGAAATAAAACGTAAATTATCCAAAAACTTTGGAATGTACAAACTTTATTCAACATGTGAACGTTACTACGGATATTCGGATTTTGGTTATTACATGTTCTTTATGTCTGGAATCATTGGCTGTGATGTGGCGCAAACCAATATCAAAATTCTGCATAACCCGCTGAAGAATCAGAGGATCAATACAGTTTTCAAATTTCTGACTTCACATTTTTTTGACCACCCTAATATAGTCTTATTTTTATGATTATAAGATGAGAAATTTTGGTAGTTTGCTGCAAGCGGGCCTGTGACAGTTAAATTGTCTCACTGACTAAGTAGCAGAAGGCGGGTTGCGCAGCTAGTAATAGTTGAATTATTAAAAAAAGAATCCTTAAGAATAATGAATGGAAAAAAAACTTTCGTAACAAAATAGTAATTTTTTTTTTTTAATTTTTAATAGATAATATTTTGCCTTGATGTTGGCTAAATCATCAAATGTAAAGATGCGTCTGTTTAAAACAAAAAAAAAAAGAACTTACTTAAAATGTAATCATGCAAATGATAAATATTCTATGTAGGGGGATGGACTTTTTTTTTATTTTTTTAATCTTTTTTAAATTTAGTTAAAAAAAAAAATACACAATCTCTTTTGAGATTGTTTATTTTTTTTTTCTCCCCCAACTAAGAAGCTTAAAAAACTTTGCGACAGATTTGAAAGTGATGACGTAAGTTTAGTTGTCAGCGAAGGGGTTGATTCCCTTTAAGGGTCTTCGTCAGCAAGTCATAATTAAACAAGATATTCATATATCGTACAAAAAAAAAAAAAAAAAAAACTGGTGTGCCTGTCGGATAGCACACAACTTTCTCTTACCTTCGGTAATCGAAATTGTCACACCAGATTTTTTGTGTCGACATATGTATAGTTTCCGCCGATATAGAAATATTCAAGTTGTAAAACTTGTAAGCATAGAAAAAAAAAATAGCAAAAACAATAGCAGTTTTGAAAGAAAGAAATTTAGGGTTGTAATGAACAGTAGAATGTTTTTAAAACTACAGTCTTGAGGATTTTGAAAAACTTTGCTCATTGTATAAAACAAATATGTAACTTAAGGCGCGTTCTCACGAGTCAACTTTTGTTGATGAATTTTATTTGGTCAACTAAAGCTGAAAGCGACTCAAATCACTATTCGTTCACACGTTTCAACTGAAAGGGATCAAACATTTCAATATTTGCAATAGCTGCAATAGCGAGAATAAAGGAACTGAACGGACTGGGCTCAGACGTTTCAATTTGTGACTCATTTTAAGTTAAATGTTTGCTTGGTCAAACTTTTCTTAGCCCACTAAAAAGTTGATGAACTTTATTGAAACAAAGGTTCTCACTAGGGTTTTCATTCAATTTTAGTTGATAAACAAAAGTTGACTCGTGAGAACGCGCCTATAACTAGAATATATTTAAATTGTTGCCACACCCACAAATCTTCTTCAAATTATAACATTCCAGCCTTCTTCATATTCTGCTTTCATTTTTCTTCACTCTATTTGCAATTTCTTTTTTCTTGATTAATATTTCCAATATAAATACCACTGAAGATATCAAAAGCCCAATTGCAAGTACAATAAAAGCAATTTGCAAATCTTCCATAGAAAATATCTTAATTTCTTCTTTCATTTCTTTTTGACGAAATAAAACCTTCATCAAGTCCCTCCAAAGATCCATGTTGTCCCACCATTGAGCAATACCGCTTTGATAGAAAACACCCAATTTCATACGTACTTGAGATATGAAAGGGAAAATTTGGAAAGCTATGAATAGAATAAAATCCCGCAAAGAAGTAACTCATCAATGACAAACAATTCTTCATTATAAATAGATATCTCTCGAATCGTTTTTCGGGCGGAATCACATGAATAGATTAATGCTTTCGAAGAGTTGAGATAAATATCATTTAATGTTACTTTTTTAATTTTATTCGCAAATCCTTTATTTAACTTCAAATTTGGAGACCATTTTTTCGCGAGATTTCTTATTAAAGGGTCTTTAGAAAATATCGAATAATGAAATATTTGGTCACAGATAACTGGATATTGACAGAAAAGTTCAATCTCGATGTTCAGTGAATTTCTCTAAACTATCAATTAGAGGATATCTCCCCATTGATTGTAAATTTGAATATAATGTTGATAGGAATAAACCAGAAACGGTAACGATTGATATCAGCATTAAAATTCCAGATAGGATTTTCATTGGTATTCCTTGGATTGAATTCATCCATAATATGGGATAAGTTATGAATAGACTTAACGTTTCTTTTAAACTTTGTACATAATTCTGTTTCCTGATTATACTCCAAACAACTGCTGTTATTATCCACGAAATCGCAAAAAATACCCAAACGAGAGGTTTGAAGCATCTTATGAGGGACTGCCATTGGGGTATATATGGGCTTTTATGTAAAATAATGCATAAGGGACTTATATGGTAATTATGATCTAATTGATTCTGTCTTACCATTGGCTCTTGTAAGATCACTAATCTCAATGAGACGTCAAAACGAACATCAGCAGAAGCATTGAAATATTTTATAAAGTAATCTCTGAACGGAATTATTTTCCCTTTTTGCGATGACGCTGCAAACCTCCTGTCTCTGATTTGAAGTTGGTCTTGATGTAAATTTGGTCTTTTATTGAAATATGCGTATTTCAAATTTGAAATCTCTTTGAATTTCTTCGACCATGGTTCAATTACGTTCAATTTATAATCGCACACAAATACCGTATAGTATGTATACCATTTTTTATGTTCTTTTTCGATAAAATCCTCACAAGATGTCGTATTATAATAGTGTATAAACTTATTAGTTGTAGAAATTTCTCCTCTTTTTACATTAAATAATAAAATATTCTTCAGTGAACGGTGTTTGTCGTGAAAATATGACTGATATTTTTGAAATATATATATCCCATTAAAACGATGATTGATTTCACGAATCAACTGATTATTATCATATGTTTGAATAAAAACAGGAAATCTTGTATCAAAGTGTTGTAAACAGGTTTGAATAAGTGGATTATAATCTGAAGTATTTGTCTTTAAAATTGTGAGGATATTCGCTTGGGTTAGAGAAATCACGAAAAGGAGATCTGCAATCAAAGCCATGGTTAACCACACTGAAGATAATGTTGATACCTTCACATAGCCTGTTTTGGGATATCGTGATTACGAAGGAAAATGAATTGGCAATTAAATATTTATTCCACAAGAGAGTCATTAAATTGATCCATCTCTTATTATTTTATTTAATTATTGTCAAAGAAGAATTTATTATAATGGAATTGATTTTTTTTTATAATGGGGGTTTTTTTTGTTTTTTAATTTTTTTAAATTTTTTTTTTTTTAAAAACTTTTTTTAACTACAATGATTTGTAATACATATCCGCATAGAACAATTTTCCGACTTACTGTATACTGTACTTTATGATAATAGACAATTTTATATTCCTATATTTCGAAAGCACGGTGTGAGTCAAAACATTGGGAAAAGCTTTTATATATTTTACATTTTCATGATTTATTAATGAAGATGAAAAATCATCATTGGAAATTTTCTCCGGCTGATCTACCAAAGTTAATATTAAATCTATATATAAATAAAAAAAAAAAAAAATGCAGATTATTCGCCTGCCTTTCACTTTCCGTTCGATTTTCGTAACGAAATTTTGCACAGAAATTTTTATAGAGGGTCCAGCAAAAAAAAAAAAATCATTGTGTGGTTTTATGAAACCACAATCGTAAGTGAAACTTTTTTCGGATCGTAGGCGTTTAACTGAAATTTTCAGAAAATTATTCAATTAAGGGTATTAAAATCGTGTTTTTAATCTTAACTTAATAATTGGAAAATGGGAAATCACTAGACGCCTGTTAAAAACTGAGAACAATATTTATTTAATAATTGAAGATTTGAATCATTTTAAATTATTTTAAAATTTATATTTTATCAATTTAAAAAATTGAATAATTAAATCTCACAATTATTTTGTTATAATTCGACATATATATTAAATTCCAGCTTTCCTATTTTTGTCGTCACGGCTTGTGACGTTATGGCTTGTAGGTGCGGCCTTTGACGTCACTGCTTGTAACGGGACATGTTGATAGAATAGCGAAAAATTTAGAGGCCATCAAATAAAAGTTCCACTTTAAAATACCCGAATCCTCAAATGGGGAGTCTCAAAAAATATTCCTGTCTTCACATCGGAAAGCATTGGCATCTTGTCATTATGAAAATTTAAAGCCAGTTAATTAAATCTCTCAAATGAAAAATAATAAAAATTTTAATATAATTAAATTTTTTCTTTGACAGGCCCTCTATAGGAAAAGCGATGGGCCGCCGCAAGGCAGGCGATGCGGCTAGTAATCCATAATGCTCTTCTCCAATTTCAAAAATGATTTCAATCAATCAGAAAAATAAATGCAATTTATTCTTTAGAAGCTAGATTTGCTATATAATTGCTAGTTGATTGCAAAAAAAAAAAAAGCTTTATAACAAGAGCCCTTTATTCCATTTCAAACCCTTTTATGTTTTAAATGACTTTTATCAAGGGTTTGAGAAAGCAAAAATAAACGAATTTATTTTGTTTTTATATTTGTAAAATTTATTTTTGTAGTATATAATCAATCAGAACATTTCCAAACGTCATTTTAAAATGAGAAAATTTTCTTCCAACTCCTGATAGAGGTGTAACTAACTCAGGCTTCTATTTTAGAGTGGTTCAAAGCAAACGGGGACCATTCCAAAAGTAAACAATTTTTATATTTTTCCCTTTTTGGATAGTACAAGGTGTGTACAGTGAGCGCCACAATTAAGTCTCCACCTGATAACTAGACCCTTAATTATATTGTATGTATAGGTGTAAAGTGAAATAATTTTAATGACCGAAAAGGTGAAACGTAAGATCTGGTACAGATGATTTTATTTTACCTTTTCAAATTTAAAATTATTTCCCCATTTTACCATATAATAATATCATATACTTAACGCTAAAGCTATCAGGTGGGGACTTAATTGTGACGCTCACTGTACATAAGTTTTTTTTGGTAAAGAAAACACGTAATTTTCAAGGGAAATTAATTTTTTTTTTTTTAATTCAAAATATTGGCATTCGACTTCTACACATTTCGCCAATCTTTCAGGTAAATCATGAATATCATGCCAGAAAAACTGTCTTTTGCGGGAAATCATTCGTCAACCCATTTTTCAACTTGTTCGAAATTTCTGAACTGCAACTAGGCCTTGAGTCTACATATGTTTACCGATATATTAGAATTATAAAATATATCCTCGGGCTTGGTGTAGTTGGTAGCGTCCCTGCCTTGTATACCAAGGGTCGCGGGTTTGGAGCAGCTAAGGTAGTCCGATTATTTTATTAAAGCCATTTGGATAACAAATGGTCTAAATAATAAGAATGCCTGGACCCCAAATGCCTATACTGTATATTCAAATAACGATTATCGTCAAAAGTCTTATATGGCCTGAGTTGCCGAAAAGACTGTCTGAATGTATGTGTGAGTGAGAATGTGAATGAGAAAAAATCTGGTGTGACTGGCGCACAGCACACAACTTTCTCTTACCTTCGGTAATCGAAAGTTGTGTTTCAATGACAAAATGAGAATATACATTTTATAGAGAATCTAAAAAATAATTGATTTTTGAATTTAAAAAAAAAAATCGTTGGAGCAAATTTAGAGAAAATCGAAAAAAAAAAACTGAAAAAGTGCATCAGTAAAGTTACTAGTACTCTTTGGTCGATTTTGTTCAAAAGCTTCGTGTCAAGTCCCATGGGGGTACTTAACCTTAAATATAAAATTTCAATCTCCTAGCTCTTTTCGTTCTTGAGATATTTTGTTCACAGACAGACAGACCATATCGCGAAAACCACTTTTTTCGATTCAGTGAGACCTCAAAACGTAAAGATCCATCAAAATCTCGACATCGAATTTTTGACATGAAACCAATACTTTCTCTATATATTAACATATATATAGGGGTAAGAGAAAGTAACAAAAGTACGATTGTTTAAAAAAAAATATATATTTTGTTGCCATGACAACCATTTCTCCTATCCTTCCTATGAAGTACAAGATTATCCCTGACATGTATCGCCGAAGTGGATATAAAAATGCCTATACAGTCCAATGAATCAAAAATTCATAATTAAATAGACAAATGGGCGGGATTTTTTTCTCCACCTGTTTTCTTATTAAAAATTCCCATGCCATTATACATATTTTTAATTATTTTGTGGAATTTTAATCCTCTATCTTAAATATCATACCAATAAAAAAAAAAAAAGAAAAGCGTATGAAAAATTTTTAAATTAAAAAAATACATATTTTTTTTTTTTTTTTTTTAATTTAAGATGACTCATAAACAAGTTAAAAAAACGAAGATGGTCTTTAAAAAGAAAATTATTTTCCTTTTAATAAACAAAGTAGGATAATTATGGCATAGAACAAAAAAAATAAGATTAAAAACATGGAACAGACATTTAGCACATCCCCCCTCCCCTCCCCTACCTGCTTTTTCTTTCGTTATACCTTGGTTATACCCAAACAACCTCTAATACAATTCAATTAGAGCTAAAAATAAAAATTTAAGAAATTGATGCTCAATTAAAAGGGGCAAATGTCCATTTTTAATAAATATAATTAAACCACTCTAGTAGATAAGGGAGGGTACAAGTATTACGTAACGCAATTTGGGGGGAGGGGGGTCTCGTAAAACGTTACCATGGGAGGAGGGGGGGTTGAACAACGCGTTACGTATCTGGTATTTTAGCGACTTTCCGATACTTTGCGCAACATAATTGTGATTTTTAAATAAAAATGGCCATTTGAGCGTTACGTAACATCTAGGGGGGGGGGTCCAGAAAAATGTTACGGCGCGTTACATGGGGGGAAGGGGGGTCAAAAATCTTCAAAAACTGCGTTACGTAATACTTGTACGCTCCCTTAAGTGCATTTTATATACAACGACGTCAGCGCCATGTACAGTCAATCCTATGAAATCAGACACAAACATCAGCGCCCTCTACAATCATTCCCTTGAAGTTAGACACAAACATCAAAGCAAGTATTTACATAAAAAGCATGTTTTTTTTTTTTGTTAAAAAATAAAAAATTAATTGTAACATCATGATTTTTATGTAAAGACTTTTTTTTTTTTTTTAAACATTCACACTTTTTTCTCATTCACACTCACATTCACACACACATTCATACAGTCTTTTCGGCAACTTAGGCCATTTAAGACTTTGACGATAACCGTTGTAGAGAATATATCTATTGTGGGTTCAGGCATTTCTATTTAAGCCATCTGGTATCCAAATGGCTTAAATAAAATCATCGGACTGCCTGGGTCCGAACCCGCGACGTTTGGTATAGGAGGTAGGCGCTACTTACTACGCCAAACCCGGGGCATGTAAAGACTTGGTTTGATGATTGAGTCTAACTTCACGAGAATGATTGTAGATAGCGCTGATTTTTGTGTCTAACTTCATGGGCGCTGACGTCGTTGTATATGAAATGCACGTAACGGCCCCTTAGAGGTTAGCCCTTAAGTCTGTGCAAGTGCACAGTACTTGAAAATAACGTGAATTATTTTATACGAGACAGTCATTTTAGAAAAAAAAAAGTTTCAAATTAAAGTTGTTGATAGCCCTCGGGTCTTGGTAGCCGTTCGCGTGTTAACCTCGTATACCAAAAGTCGGGGGTTCGGACCCCAGGCAGTCCGATGATTTTATTTAAGCCAATTGGATACCAAATGGCTTAAATAAGAATGCCTGGACCCCTAATATATGTATATTAATCAATAATGGATATCGTCAAATGTCTTATATGGCCTGAGTTGCCGAAAAGACAGTGTGAACGTGTGCCTGAGTGTGAATGAGAAAAAAGTGTGAGTGTTAAAAAAAAAAAAATTATTTTTTTTTTATCCTCTAAAAAAAATTCTAAATTCCTTTCCCTTTTGAGATCGCGTTACAATATTAAAAGGTGAAGTGAATTGTCTGATGATGATGTGTTTATTTTAACTAACAAAACTAGAGATTTCCTAGAAATCTTTAGAAATACAATCCTCTGTTTTGCAATCTGACTATGTAAGTTATATAAATTTAATATAATATATAGCCTGAGCTATACTTGTGATCTTTCAATACTTCATTTTTGACGTTTGACGTTTGGATTTCCAATTCTATTAACTTTACAAGTTTATCTATATATATAAAAATGAAATGGGAAAAATGTATGTATGTACCATGGGGAACATAAACATTTGCACCCTAGCCTGTTTGAAAGACGCCTACTAGTTAGGCAGCCCAATCGACTCACCACTACATATGCAGTGTCTGTGTGAATTTACCTGAGCTAGGGTTCTGAGGGTCTTTTATGATAGACCATAAACCAACCCTTTTGAACAATCTATATAGCGATATAGCGTAGCCATTTCATATCAAATGAATTTGATCTCAAATTAATAGAATTTCAACATTTTAATTAATCTTATCTTCTTATTTGGAAAAAATTAACTTATTTCACAATTTGACCGAAACTTGTGACCCAATTTTTAGTAAAATTTTTCCGATATCTATAGACCTTTATACCAGGTAATAATATCTCGGGGCGTTAAAATATTCTTATTTATATTCTTAAAAAAAAAAAAAAACTGTTATTTCGGATTTTTGTAACGAGAGGTCTTACAACATAGAATGTGGCATGTTCAGACAATAGATAAAATTTAAAAATGTAAAAATTTGCGAATTCTTCTTTCTATCTCGCAATGCAAGAAGCCAGATCGATGAAATTTAATAAATAATTCTTGCCCTAAAATTGGAGATCTGTTTCAAATTTTGTAGTAAATACTTCAACCGGAAGTAGGCCTACTTTACCTAAGATTATAGAAGTATTTTAAAAATGTAATATTTTTAGTAAAGAAAGTGAGAAAGAAATGCACTTCTCTTTTGAGTAGCAAAGTGGCGAAAATATATTTCAATTCTTTGCTATCGATTCTGGCCTATTAATTTGTTGCCCGGCTATTTAAATGTATGGTATATGTTTATAAAACTTTCAAACCCTTCTTACCAAGAATGGAATTCGGCCACTTTCAAAATTAATAACCAGATTAAAATATTTTTAAAAGGTAATTTTTATAATCTTCGTAAAGTACTAACTACTTCCGGTTGAAGTATTGTAATTACTCCAAAATTTGAAACAGATATACAATTTTAGGGTAAGAATTATTTACTAAATTTCACCGATCTGGCTACTTGCATTGCGAGATAGAGAGAGAATTCGCAAATTTTTATTTAAAATGTATCTATTTTCCAAAGGGATGGTTTATGGCTTCTTCATAAAATACCCTCAGAACCCTAGCTCAGGTAAATTCACACAGACACTGCATATGTAGTGGTGAGTCGATTGGGCTGCCTAACTAGTAGGCGTCTTGCAAACCTGTTAGGGTGCAAATGTTTATGTTCCCCATGGTATGTAAATATGTATGTATATGTTCTATAGAAATCCACAATTTTCAATGAATCCATTTGAAATTAAGTACACCTATAATACATGGCTCTGGGAGTAACGTAGTAATAATTTGAATCTCTTAAATGTTTTGGAAAATTAATTATAATCAAATTTCTTCAATATGGGAACACAAAATCAACAAGTTGGCTAGAAATTAGAGAGCGTCCTTTGTGCTGTGTGAACCAGCTTCCTACCTGACTATGGGCTGGGGGTGGGGGCTACGCAGCAGTGGAAAAACGAAGAGAGTAAGCAGGTGACTGACCCTTTAAACAGTCATAAACAGACCCTTTTGTGCTGTTCCCAATAGGTACCCTCGCCTCGCTTGAATATAAGATCCTTTCTTAACATCTTAACACTTGCATTGCAACAAGAAATATCCCAAATTGGGAATAAACTTGCTCGCCGAAGGCGAGCAAGGGGTCCAGGGGCGCAGCCCCTGGCTAGGCGGAAAGCCCGCCGAAGGCGGGCTTTTCGACTAGTATTGTATAAATCAAGATTTTGCAAAAGAAAAAGAAAAAAAAGCGCGTCAACTTAAAACGGGAAGATATATCATAATATCTCATAGGTAAATAAAAAGAAAAATAAATTTTATGAAAATTTGAAAATCATATGCTTGAGGGGGCTCGGGAGCGAAGGTGTTACACATGTTTTTCCCGATAAGATGGCGTAGTGTGTCATAAAAAGTATGCCCAAAAAATCAATTTAAAAATTTGCCAAGATATGTCAGAATGGTAGCTAATAATATTTAATGTATTTTCATTGATCTTTTAACAATAAATACTTTATAAATGTTATTATATATTATGTATCTTTTATAAAAGCATAAAAATATATAAATATAGGCCAGATATACGCTATTAGGTGATCAGCTGTTAGACTAGCCTGCCATCTTTTGCAAGAATGCTGAACTAATTTGACAGTTGAAATTTAAATAAATCATCTAAGCTTATTTTAAGAATTTCTTAATTAATATGTGATTAATAATAACAATAAATTCATTTTTAAATTTAAAAAAGATTATTGGGACAGATTGTTTTTTTGTATTTGCTTGATAACAAAAAAATTAATTACGATAATTTTTTAATAAGTCATTAAACAAATTATAGCTCGATGTCCCAATAATCTCTTAATTTAATTCATTTAAAAAAAAAACCGCATTGAAAAATTCCTTATAATAATCTAGTTTTTTTTTTTTAAGAACTTTTAGACGTCGCTCCTGAACCCCCTTAAAAGGAAACGAGGATCCGCCACAGGCGACCCAATAAAAGTATTAGAATTTTTTATATCTTACTTTAGCATTCCCAAATGTATTTTTTTACTTTCTCTTACCTATGTATATATGTAATATATATATAGAGAGAAAGTATTGGATTCATGTCAAAAATTCGATGTCGAGATTTTGATGGATCTTCACGTTTTGAGGTCCCCTGAATCCAAAAAGTGGTTTTCGCGACATGGTCTGTCTGTGGGTGGGTGGGTGGGTGTGTGTGTGGGTGGGTGTGTGTGTGTGGGTGGGTGGGTGGGTGTGTGTTCAATTTTAAGCATGAAGGAATTGAGCTATGAGGCTGAAATTTTATATTTAAGTTAAACACCCACCGGGACCGGAAAAATAAGCTTTTAATCAAAATCGGCCAAAGAGTACTAGTACTTTACTGATGTACTTTTTCAGTTTTTTTCGATTTTCTCAAAATTCGCTCTAACGATTTTGATTAAAATTCAAAAATCAATTATTTTTTAGATGCTCTTTCAAATGTATATTCTCGTTTTGCCCTCAAAATTGTTTGAAGCACACTTTACTCTTGTGCTTCATAGAGAAGATAGGAGAAATGGTTGCCATGGTAACAAAATATAAATATTTTCCCATACTTATAAATTTTACATCTGAATTCAAATATTCCCTACTGCCGGGAACTAAATACATGTCGACACAAAAAATCTGGTGTGACAAGCACAGTTCACAACTTTCGATTACCGAAGGTAAGAGAAAGTTGTGTGCTGTGCGCCAGTCACACCAGATTTTTTTACGTCTAACGTTCAGTTGACTTGTATTCTTTTGATTAACCTGAGTAAATAAAGTGAAATTTCATTCTCTCTATGATTTTTTTTTCCACAACAATATTCTTTTTTTTTTTACTAACAAAAATGCTAATTAACTAACCGTAAAACTTTCCTCTTTTTTTTTTTTAAATTTTAATCATAAAAAAGCATAAAATGAAGAAATGAATTCATAAAAACAGTCCCTTAGAAAACATTCTTTGTTTTTTTTTTTTTCTTTCTTTCTTTCTTTCTTTTTACTCGTTAAACGTTTCACATTTAGTTAAATTTATTATTGTAAAATCTACAATAATAAATTCTCATATTTATATGAATTCTTCTTCTTTTATATATTTTTATATATCTAGCCATTATTCATTTTGCCATTTATGCAGAAAAATATTCCGTAGAGCCTTTATTTATTTATTTGATAATTTTATATTTTATTTTCATATTTATTGACCAGATTTTTTTTTTTCTGACTAACGAAATCCAAGTGCAGCTTGCCTTGGTGCTGTTTGTTTAACGCACTTTTCTGTTTGGCATTAATGGGGAATAGGCTCGGAGCCTAAACGTACTTAAAAAATAAAATCATTGTGTGGTTTTATGAAACCACGATGCAAGTGAAACTTTTTTCGGATCGTATGGCGTTTAACTGAAAATTTTCGGAAAATTATTCAATTAAGAGAATTAAAATGGCGTTTTTAATCTTAACTTAATAATTGGAAAATGGGAAATCAATAGAAGCATGTTAAAAACTAAGAGCAATATTTATTTAGTAATTGAAGATTTGAATCATTTTAAATTATTTTAAAAATTATATTTTATCAATTTAAAAATTGAATTATTAAATCTCACAATTATTTTTTTTATAATTCGTTATATATATCAAATTTCAACTTTCCTATTTTTGTCGTCACGGTTTGTGACGTCATGGCTTGTAGCGTCACGGCCTTTGACGTCACGGCTTGTAACGCGACATGCTGATAGAAGAACGAAAAAATTTGAGAGGATAAAATAAAAGTTTCACTTTAAAAAAGCAAAGGTGTTGGGTGGTAAGACCCCTGGCAGGAACGAAGTTCCTCACGCCTTTTCTTCAAAACAGAATATAATTTATTTAATTTTATTGACTTCCACCCAAGGACGGATACAAGGGGGGGGAGGTAAAGGGGAAAAAAGAAATTTTTCAATGCGTTTTTTTTTTAATCTATTAAATTCATCAGGAATTATTGTAACAGAAATTTATAAATTTTTTAACGACTTATTGAAAAATTATGCAAATTAATTTTTTTTTAAATCAAGTGAATACAGAAAAACAAACTGTTACAATAATTTTAAATTTTTTTTTAAATTTAAAAATTAATTTATTAATCACATATTAATTAAGAAAAAAAATGTAAAGTAAACTTACGTTAGATGATTTATTTAAAAACCAACTGTCAAATTAGTTCAGCATTCTTGCAATAGATGGCAGGCTAGTCTAACAGATGATCCCTAATAGCCTATATTTATATATTTTTATGCTTTTATCTGTATAATAACATTTATAAAGTATTTATTGTTAAAAGATCAATGAAAATCAACCAAATGCATTAAATATTATTAGCTACCATTCTGACATCTCTTGGCAAATTTTTGAATTACTTGATTTTTTGGGCATACTTTTTATGACACACAACGCCATCTTAGCGGGAAAAACAAGCGTAACACCTTCAGTCCCGAGGTCCCTTAAGAGCTTCGCTCCTACTTCTAAAATTTTCAATTGGAAAAGCTTTCTTTAATTCTCCCTTTAATATATTTTACCCCCCCACAAATATACCTATTTATATATTAATAATACCACAAAGAGGCGAAGGAGAAGGTGAGAAACGAGGGTGAAATTTATTCCTCTTCGGTTGTTGTCAACTTCATGCGATTCGTTGTTTTTTTTTTTTTAACCCTCCACTCTTCTCCAATTCCATCTGCTCGTTTTAAGAGCTCTCAACATAGGAAAATTAATTATTTTCCTTTTGAATTGGATCTTAAGAGCTCTCAACTTTCTTTTTTTTTTTTTTAATATTTTTTTTTTCTAAGGTTGTGTAGTCAGGTGGTTTAGCTGGTATTTTCTTATATACATTTACGTCATCTTGTAATTTGTTGGTTGTCAAGTTTAGTCTCAAAGATGGAAACAGAACAATTCGGAAACTATTTCATCTGAGGAATTTAATTTTAAAATAAATATATTGAGATAAAAATTTCTTTTCCAATCAACCATTATTAAGGGGGAACAGGAGCGAAGGAGTTACGCATGATTTTCCCGATAAGATGGCGTTGTGTGTCATAAAAAGTATGCCCAATAAATCAAGTAATTCAAAAATTTGCCAAGAGATGTCAGAATGGTAGCTAATAATATTTAATGCATTTGGTTGATTTTCATTGATCTTTTAACAATAAATACTTTATAAATGTTATTATATATTATGTATCTTTTATAAAAGCATAAAAATATATAAATATAGGCTATTAGGGGATTGGCTGTTAGACTAGCCTGCCATCTATTGCAAGAATTCTGAACTAATTTGACAGTTGATTTTTAAATAAATCATCTAAGCTTATTTTAAAAATTTCTTAATTAATATGCGATTAATAATAACAATAAATTCATTTTTAAATTCTAATTTGTCTTTTGTTTCATTTGTTTCAGGTAAGCAATCATCTACTCAACATATCTTAAAATTTCTCCATTAAGGTAGGAGGCTATTGCAACTACTAGCTGTACAACCCGCCTTTGACAAAGCCTTCACTGGTGTGCTAGTAGACCTATATATGCGGAAAGCGAAAAGGAACCTCTTGTCGGAAATTTCAGTGATATATATTAATTGTAGAGGATAATTTGAACATTTTAACGTCAAAACCAGCATGGTATCTCAAAAAACTAAAAATGTCACAGTGTTTCAAAATTATACATATAAAAAAAAACGGGATTTTGAGGAAAACGCAATTTAATATTTATCGGATTCTCATCACTAAAATTACCGAATAAATAAATTTGTATAGAAAATATTGAAGAATCTTATTCAAACACAAAAATCGATATGTTCCCAAAGTAGCGTATCCAGGTGGGGACGAAGAAGGGGCTCTCGCCCCCCCCCTCCGCCCAGGCTCATCAAGCCTTTCGCGCCCTTCAAGCATCCGGCTTTTCGGCTTTTTCTTCCCGAAACCTTCAGCTTCTCCGACTTTTTTTTTTTTTGAAATTTCATAATAAATTCATTTTATACCACAAATCCGGAGAAAAATTACACAAAAAACAGCTCGAACGAAAAACGGCGCCCCAGTTTAGCTTCGCACCCCCCCCCCCCCCCCGCGCCCTCAAAAGCTAGTTACGCCGCTGTGTTTCCCCTAATTCGACTAAAATGCCCGTGCCGTTAATCGGCAAGAGGTCTGTCTGTCTGTTTTAGGCTATCATTATATCAAATTAGGGGTAGGTAACTTCCCCTTTTAGGGGGTTCACAAATCTACCATAGGAAAACAGGTTCTAACTCGCTTTATGAAAAATATATATTAATCAAATCTTTAAAATGAAAAATAAAAACTCTTCCTCTCCCTAAAAAAGTTTTTCCACTCTACGCCCCCTCCTATTATTATTTTTTTATCTTTCACTCAATTTTAACAAAATTTAATATGACGCTTCTCTAGGGTGTAAATAATCAAAAAATGGCATTCCAGCCCTCAGAATGCTCTATTGGCTACCTACCCCTTCTACCTCCCCCTCTTTTCTACTCGATTTTCTTATTTCATATTTTATTTATATTAAAATTAAATAAATTACATTGACAACTCTCAGTCATACCCAGAGACACCGCCCGCCAGGGCCTAGTGGGGTAGCATTGCCCTAGGCAACCCTACCACCTCTAGTAAGCTATAGTCAGTCTAATTTTCTATCCCTTGGTATTCTTTGCTCTTCTTCTCGATTATTTCCGTCTTACCCTTCAACTATTATACAGTCATAAAAGTTATTTTGCTTTGACCCCCCTGATTTTGTTTATAATAATGATGTCGCTAATACAAATATTAATTAAAACAGTAGAGAGAGAGAGAGAGAGGCAACTCAGGCCCTCCATCTGGGGAGATCTCTTAAATGTCATCCCGCCTTAGAGCAGAGATAATTAATAGAGAAAATTAAGTGAGCATCTCATTTAAAACATTAAAATTGTAGAAAAAGAAAAAGAGTAAAATGTAATAAAATATGGAGGTGCTAATATTATTAAGAGAAGGAATTTAGGATTAAGACATTATCAAATGAGTGTTTGTGTTTGTATAGTCGGCTATCTATCTTTCAGGGATCAAAAACTTCTTGAATATTTAAAAGAAAATTAAATTTTATACATTTGTGGTCATTTAGACCCCCGTTTCTATTTTTTTAAGCCAATACAAACGCGATGCGAGCCCCTCCACCCAACACAAGTATGCATTTCTTCTGAGCCATTGGTCAAAAGCAAAATTAAGGCAGAGTCACAAAAAAAAAAATCGAGACGTAAGCAGGCAAATATACTTCTTTTATAATGCCGTTGGATGACGTTTCGGCCATCTTCAGAGCCGGAGGCGAGAATAAATGAAAATAATTTCAGCGACACTTATTCGCATGAAGTGAGCGCTCGAAAGAATTTATAATTGTCTCTTTCTAATAATAGCAAAAACTGTCTGTCTGTCTGTCCGTCTGTCACGCTCTGTTTGACCAACTTCCCGTTGGAATGTTGAAACGAAATTTTGCAGTCTTATAGAGGAACTTATGAAGAATACTCGGGTCCCGAAATTCTTATAACTTTTTGAGTTATTAATTACTAAAGTTAATATTTCTCCGATACGAAATGTAGAGAGAAAAAAAAAAACTTAACGAAAATTATCTTTTTCATTGTTGATTTTTTGAAAAACTATTCAGTTTTCGACAAAATGTCAAAGAATAAAAACTTTTTAAAAATAGAGTAATTTATCATAATATAACAAAAAAAAATCTGGTGTGACTGGCGCAAGAACTGTGCTTGTCACACCAGATTTTTTGTGTCGACATGTATTTAGTTTCCGACGGTACATTCGATTTTCAAGATGTAAAATTTATATGTGAAAATATTTATATTTTGTTACCATGGCAACCATTTCTCCTATCTTTTCTATGAAGTACAAGAGTAAAGTGATCTTCAGAGGATTTCAATGACAAAGTGAGAATATACATTTTAAAGAGAACCTAAAAAAATAATTGATTTTTGAATTTAAAAAAAAAAAATCGTTGGAGCAAATTTTGAGAAAATCGAAAAAAACTGAAAAAGTGCATCAGTAAAGTACTAGTACTCTTTGGCCGATTTTGTTCAAAAGCTTCGTGTCACGTCCCAGGGGGGTGCCTAACTTAAATATAAAATTTCAACCTCCTAGCTCTTTTAGTTCTTGAGATATTTTGTTCACATACAGACAGACAGACAGACCATGTCGCAAAAACCACTTTTTTGGATTCAGGGGACCTCAAAACGTGTATATCCATCAAAATGTCGACATCGAATTTTTGACATGAATCCAATACTTTCTCTATATATTAACATATATATAGAGGTAAGTTTTTGTGAAGTCATTCCCTATTTATTTTATATTTAATTTCTTTTGATTATATCAACTAGAATTTTAAACTAGTAACAAACTTAAATAAAATTAACAAAATTAATATATATTACCGAGTATTTCCATCAAGGCATTTGAAGAAGTTAAGAGGAAAGGCCAATGATTAAGTTAATCAATTAAAGACTTGACTTTGACTGTTTGTTTGTCTGTTTTCTGTTTATCTAAGAAACAACTTAGATTCGATGATGATGATTATTTGCTTATGTAAATGGCTAAGTTCGTATTTTAGTTGATTCTTTTTTATTTAAATAAATTTCAGAAATTAAAAAAAAAAAAAAATAAATAAATAAAGACAAATAAAAGAATGATGATGAAAAGATAAATTATTTTTTCTGTCGAAAAAAAAAAAATTAAACTTGTTAAAACAAGAATGTTGAAATTTTATATTTAATTTAGGTTACCACATTGAGGTGCGAGAATAAGCTTTTAAATAAAATCGGCCAAAGAGTACTTTACTGATGTACTTTTTTTTTGCAAAATTCGCTCCAACGATTTTAATTAAAATTCAAAAATCAATTATTTTTTAGATGCTCTTTAAAATGTATATTCTCATTTTGCTCTTGAATGAAGTACACTTTGAAGCACACTTTACTCTTGTGCTTCATAGGAAATATAGTGGAAATGGTTAGAATGAATGAATGTGTAAGTATATGGGTGATTCTTTTATAAACCGAACAATTTCTGACCGATATATTTTTGATTTGGCTGAAATTTTTTTTACGGGTTCTATATCGAAAAAAAGATGCCCGTATTCGAGGATTTTGTTTTTTCTTTAATATTTTGAAAAATAGAGAGGGTCGAAAAATTGAGATTTTTGGCTTAGAGACTCACTTTTAAAAATTCATAACTCCGGATCTATTTAAGGTTGTTCGGATAGTACATCGTAAGTCATAATAGAATCTAAATTTTTTTTTAAATAAAATTAAAAATTTGAATGCCAAAATTCCTTATTATAATTTAGTCGTGACCTATCATAGTTTATAATTGGATTAAGTTAATAATTTAATTACCAAAAATAATAAATGAATGACTTTTGACTTGAGCAGTATTTCACGTAATATAGAACTGGCAACATTGCATTCATCAACTATCTATTTTAAATCTTAAACGCCTTAAATTTTATTTTATTTAATATATTACAATGTTTAATGCAAATCAGTTTAAACACAATGGACGATTTGCGAGAAAAAATATCGTAAAATTGAAAAAAAAAAAAATGTAACTGACATCGAGAAAAGACAATTATGTTATGCGACGTTGCCGGACTGGTCTCACTCTCAAGATCTTCCTTATTTTTAAATATTGGCGACTGTCATTTTGGAGAATTTTTTGACTTTCTTGTTAAAATATCTTTAAAAGCGTTGGGCAGAAACTCTTGATTTTATGTTTAACGTATTCCTCGGAAATGAATTGATTAAATGTAAGTTTTTGTATCTATTGCAGAGGTGGCTATATAATTCGATATGTGTGCGTTTCGTCGATATTCCCCAATGTTAAATTTCAATTTTTTAAAAATTAATTACACGATAATCCTGGGTCAGATCTGCTTCAAAATTTTATTTTAAACGTTTGTGATAGTGATTAATAACATATTAAAAAATTAGCTTTTAATCTAATAAAGTGCTTTAATATCCGAACAACCTTAAGAAGAAACAAAGTGTTACGTTTTTTTTTTCGACGCACAGTGTACGTATATAAAATTTAGTTTTTTTCTCTATAAAAAAAAAAAAAAAAAAAAACTATAAAATTTAATTTATATGTGAAGTAAAAGGAATTATTTCTGAATTAGTAAAAGCAATAAAAAGTAACGCCCAATTGAATATTGATAAATCGGGAATTGGGTAGGATCAACTTGCTTGCCTCTCTCTCTCTAGAGAGAATGAATATGCAGGTCCCCCCCTCGTCGTAACTTCCAATTAAACAACATCCTGATCCAAAATACTAGCGAGTTGGAGAAAAAAAAAAAATAGTGGGACCCGAAGGTTTTCTCTGATGCCCTCACGTTGCTATTTGATAGACAACATAAAAATACACCCTCCAGCTCCAGTTCGCCAACAAACACGTCCCTCTCTCTCTCTCTCTCTCTCTCTTCTATTTCATTAAGGTCAATAGGTCGATTTAAAGAAATTGAACTGTCACGGAACTACTATTTACCTAAGAGAACTTAAAAGAGCTTGAACTTTTGACCCTTCAAGTATAACCAACCACTAAACCAACATTGACTGAATTTTGATCAAAACAAAAAACTTTGTTTTATAAATAAAATAGAGAAAGAGGGAAAATTAAATTAGATTTGTAATAAATATTATATTTATAGGAAGGAATTTAGAACCCCCTCAGGATATGAATAGAAAAATTCTATTTTTGATTATTAATTGGAAATTTATTTTATTTGTTTGTATTTGCAATAACTAGCCGCGCCGCCCGCCTTCGGCACGCCCTCTCTTGAGGATTTGTTTACATTCATAGAATACATAAATGCAAAGAATGCATAAATATTGCTCTATACATTTCCTATGGGAGATATCGTAACTCTAAGAATTAATAACTCCAAAAGTTCTGGACGAAAATAATTTTCCTATAATTCCTAGGTCCTCTTTAAGCATATAAAATTTCGCTTCAAAATTCCATCGGGAAGTTTCCTAAATTAAGCCAAACAGACAGACGGACATTAGTGAATTATATATAGCTGAGGTTGTGTTTATATGTGGGGTTTCACTGGGTTATATGAGTGAAAACAAAGAATATATATTATACTCGATATATTTCGGGATATTATTCCATCTTCAAGAGTTACAAACGACGATATCGAGTATAATATATATTCTTTGTTTTTACTCACATAACCCAGTGAAACCCCACATAATAACACAACCTCAGTTTAAAATGTTTCACCTAAAACCTACACCGCAATCCATAACGTCCTCTATAACTATAAGAATGCAAAATTTCGTTTCAAAATTCCAACGGGAAGTTGGTCAAACAGAAACACTTTGTTTCTTCTTCAGAAGACCTTTTCTTATCCACCATAATGATTCTGAAATTTATTAAACATTTAATATGAAATAGGTGAATTTAACACAAATCCATATCATTGATAAATAATTTTAATATATGGAGGACATTTGCCGTTTGTCCTGATGAAGCCCGGAAAAATCGGCCGAAACGAGAAGGGCGAAAAGAGAAATATTTGTCTTTAAAAAAAAAAATATTAATTTTATTGTAAAATATCCTCTTGGAGTTCCATCCACAGACTTTTCTACAATTAACAAATAATTTTATTGATATCTATGAATATTTATTTATTATTAAATTCATACTCGTATTTTATACCGCCTCCACTATATTGCTTTAGCCTACTCTATGTTAATTCTTTTTTATTAAAAAACAAATACAGCATGCAAACGCATTGCTCTCCCTCTCTCTCTCTCTTTCCGCTGTATAAAGCCCATCCAATGTTTAATTCACAAATTTTCTGTCTCTCTGGAAATTTTTTATATTTATTATACAGTATATGAAATAACGGAGAAAAAAAATATATAAAACATTTGCAAGCGAAAATATAAGTTTTTAATCTCTAATTGACAAAAATGTGAAAATTAAAATTTAATTTATTTAATTAATTATAGAGGAATAATTGTGTGTGATTTAATTTTCATTTTTTTTTTTTATAACACATTAACTCGGAAACTATTTGACCGATTTTTATGGGGATTTTATTTTCCAATATTTAGAAAATTTTACTAGGATGATTTTTGATCAGGTTTTATTTTATTTAGGACAGTGGTTCCCAACCTTTTTTGACCCATCGCCCCTTTCTGGAGATTGACTAACACCTATCGCCCCCCTTTACATCTTCTGATTTTAATTTGAAGTAAAGTGTAAATAAATAATAAAGCAGTTTTATTATTTTAAAAAATTTTATTGCCGTAGGTCTATATACAGGGCCGCAGACAGACTTGGCGACCCCCGGGGCTACTTAATAATACGGCCCCCCCCACCCCCAAAAAAAAACTTAAATTTTTCTTTTTTTAGTATTTAAAAGGCTATTGTGGCCTTCATGCCAACACTTTTTTACACAGTTTTTGACACAACTTTTGAAATAGTTATATGTATAGGCCTATACATAGCTTATAATATTTATTTAAATATAGTTATATAAAATTTTTTCAAACTTTCCTAAACAAAGAGTTACAAAGTTTTAATTTATCGAGGCCAAATCCGGACAAAGAATTTCCGGGGGAATCTGGGGGTATGGAAAATTTTTTGAAAATTACCCACTGAAATCTACGTTTTTAGCTATCCTGAGTCGTGAAAAAGATCAAACTTGATTTGAGCTTAAGGGCCCGGCCCCTGAGGAAAAAAAATTCAAGAAAATGATTTTTTTTAATTGAAATTTAAGATTTGAGTTAAAAGTGACGTTTCAATTCTAGATTGGAATTATCTTCAGACTATTTTATTTTTATGATAATATTTTGTCCTCTTCTATCCTGACCATCCTGTAAATAGGAGATTTTTCTCTTTGATTTTTATTTTTTTAAATTTTAGTAAACTAATAATTTTTCTCCCTTTAAATACTCATCACCCCCCAATCGCCCCCCCCGCTTATTTATCGCCCCCCTGAAAACCCAAATCGCCCCCAGGTTGGGAACCACTGATTTAGGATGTCGAGAAATAACGCTATTCTAAATAAATAAAGTTTCGACCATTGGCTCTCTTTGAAAGCAGCCAGCCTTTCGCTCTTTTTCCTCTTCGTCTTTCAAATATTGTCCTTTTTTCTGTCCAAATTCTCACGAGGAGACTCCGGCAATGTTGGATAATTTGCACCAATCTGGACTCGAACTCGAGTCGTATTCTAACTTCAGATCCGTAATCCACAGCTGTAACCATTGTTGCAGGGAAGCAATGTCAAGCAAGGGGTGGGTGGCCCCGAAGAACGCTGGTGTGGAACGTCCCCCGGCTGCCATCGATACAATTCAAATAAAATAAATTCAAAATAATAAACTCCCTAAATGGCTCCCGGGCAGCCCGGGAGGGGCGGGGGGGGTCAAAAAATATAAAAATAATTTATTGATTATAAATCAGCATTTAATACGTATTTCGACAGTCGTGTGACATGTTCTGAAGTGATTTTTTAGGTTGATTTGATCTATTTTTATTTATATATAAAAACAATGGTTACAACCTAATCAATAAATACATTTTTTAACCCTTTTCAGCTATTGCAGTCATTTAGGGGGTTAGAATTTTTATTTAATTACTTTGTTACCGGTGGACGTTCCACACGCTGATTGCTCGGGGTCACCAATCCCCACCACTTAACGATGTGGTAACTGTTGCTCTAATCCGTTGTCAGGTACTCCGGGTATAACTAACTTGAAAAACAAATAACCGAGTGTTTTATTTTTATTATCTTTTAAATAATTGACCGTAGGCTTCGCTCGCTGTGTTACGCAACGCACCGCTCTTGTAGCTAGTAAAAATAAATAAATTGATCAGGTCCGTTCATTTTATGGTTAAAATTATCCAAAAATCTAATTTTCCCTTCATCGAAATTATTCATTAATTGATAACATATTGATTTATATGAAAAATTAATATCTCTCTCTCTCTCTCTCGGTTGTTGAATTGAATAACACAACGAATTTCCATTAATTTTTTTTTGACTAAAATTAATTTTTATTTTAATTCAAAAAATTTCAAAAGAATTTTTTTTTTTTTAAATAGAGAGCTTAATTAAAAAAAAAAAGAGATAACGTTTTTTTTTTCATCCTCTTAATACATTTATTTTCAAAAACAATTCTATATCAATGTTTGATTGAATTAGCTATTATAAAAATTTTTTTAACAAATTGGAAATACAATATTTGAGAAGAGAAAAAAAAATTAATTTTCTCAAATTCATTCATAGGATTTGAAGTTGAGCAAGCGGATATAGGGATGAAACGATACGAGTAAATACAAGTACTTACTCGATACTTTTCTTTTCGATACCAAGTACTTTTAGAATCGATACTTTGGAATCGAATACCAAGTAGGTATCGGTCAAAAATACTCGTATCGATACTCGGTCCACGTAAGCGATGATTAGTTAGGTCGGAAGAACATTTACGTCCATTTGTTCTTGTTTACAATCGAATGGTTTCTACCACTGTATTTTAATTTTTATTATAGAAGTGTTTAACAGGGAAACACATTGAAAAATTATTATTTTTGGATAGTACCGCTAAAACTGAATTTTTTTTTGGTCGTCGTTGTTTTTTTAATTTTAAGAACTTAATGTTTTATGCCTGTGGAGATTTAATCAAGATTCTCAGGGACTTTGCAGCCTGGAGATTAAATAAAAAATCTTTTATTTTTTATAATTTCTATTTGTCGACGTTTCGGACTCCAATCACGACCTTCCTCAGGGCAAATATTGTCATTTATACACGATTTTAGGTATTTTAATATTCATTGCAATTAAAAATATACAATTTCTTTTGACTTTGATATGTACAAAAATATTATCATATACTTGCTACTCGGAGGTCTCCGATGTTGAAGGTCGTGATTGGCGACCGAAACGTCAGCAAATAGAAATTAAATAAAAGATTTTTATTTAATCTTCTGGCTGCAAAGTTCCTAAGTTGATAATATCTGAACTTACTGCTGTTTTTGCTTATCTTTAATTGCCCGAAAAAATTGACCGATACGAGTAAGTATCGATACTTTTCAATCGATACCGAGTAGGTACTCGATACTTTGCGACCGATACCTCAGTGGTATCGTTTCATCCCTAAGCGGATATTAATTTCTTAAATTGAATTAGATATCAATCAATTGAAATAAATAGATGCCCAAAATTAAAATATTATTTATTTAATTAATTATAGATTAGTAATTGTGAGATTTAATTTTAATTTTTCCTTTATAATGCATTAACTCTGAAACTATATGGCGGATTATTATGGGTTTTTTTTTTCAAGAAGTTGATTTGAAGTCCTTTAAAAACTCATTTAGGGCTCGTTGCTTTACAATTTATTTAGTTATACTGTAGAATAATAATTGTGAGATTTATTAAATAAAACCTATTTATTTATTAGATTCTACACCAAATTTAAATGATTTGATTTCAAATAAAATTGTTTTTTTTTTTTTTTTTTTTTTTTTTTTTTCTATAAAATTATACTACATAATGATAATCATTCAAATGAGTATAATTAGACTCAAATTTCATATAATTTGGCAAACAAATTAAATAGGCGGAGCAACAACAACAACAACAACGACCTCGTAATTGGAATAAAATCAGAAAATATTCCGGCACGTTCTAGTAAGCAGTGATTAAAATTATTCAGCCTCAAGTGCGCGAGAGGGCGAGGGAGGGGGGGGGAAGAAACATCAAAGTCTATAATTCACAGGTGAAAATCATAAACGAAAAAAAAACACCTCTCAGAAGAGGAATATATAAAATAAAGTCCAATTCGATGTTGAGATTTAGATGGAAATACACGCTTTGAGGCCTGTCTGTAAACAAAATATCCCAAGAACGAAAAGAGATAGAAGGCTGAAATTTTATATTTAAGTAAGGCACCTCCCTGGCACTGGACTAAAATTGGGAATTTTTAATCGAAATTTTGCAGGTAATTTTATAGAGGACGTTATAGAGCAGTGGTTCCCAAACGGGGTGCCGCGAGAATGCCTCAGGGTGCCGCGAGATATTTAGGGAAAAAATAAAGTTTTTTTATTTGAGGGAAAAGCCTAAATTAAGGCATAAAAACCCTCAAAAAAAAAAACATTCCCCATTTATTTACCCCTGGTGCATCGCACACTGAGGCACGCACCATATCCATATGTACCGGTATCTGGCTCGAGAGCCAACAACCCGGTTCCCAAAGTTTGGGAGCGGGAGGTCCCTTCACCTATCTACTCCCCAAAAATCAGTCCCTCTCGGGACTGGTTCTGTCTCATATCCTCGATCCTCAACCCCCCCCCCTCTCTAAGGAAAAAAATAAAAATATTATTATATAACAATTTTTATTATTTTTCATTTAAGATATTTAATTATTAATTTAATTAATTTTAATTGGCTTCAATTTTTCATAAGGCAAATCAAAATTCAATGCTTTCCAATGGGAAAATAAATTTTCTGGAATTTTTTGCTCTTCCCCTTTTGAAAATTTCGGGATTCCTGGACTCGCTATAACAACCTTTTGAAGTCCACGGCACCCCAAAGGTGCGTTGGCAACAACATTACACACTTTTTTTCACCCTGGCAAAAACGAAATTTTTGCCGCCCTACACGATAATTTTTTTTTATCCTTGCAGGCAAATCATTTTACCTTTTTATTTGGGTAACGAAATTTTTGCCGCTTAGGGGAAAATTTTTCCTTCTGCCATGGTATGATAAATTTGAGGCATTAAGCTACGTACAATTGTATATGCCCAATATAATTTGGCGAGGATTATATATATTTTCAGACATTAGCCCTGAAGATGGTCCCATATGTGACCGAAACGTCGGCCCTGGTTTATTAATAAATTGAAATATAAACTAGCTGCTAGCTGATTCATTTGATTATAACATATTTGTGAGTTTTTTTTTTCCATATTTATTAGTATAATTTGGTTGAATCGCCATATCTCCCAGACAGACAGAAAGACGGACATTCTGCCACTGTATAACTTGTATAGATTTTTCTCCACAGGCGGGCCCGAGCCAGCTGGAGGGAGATCCAGGGGGGGGGGGCGAAGTATATGTATAATACATTAAAATGGCAAAAATAACATCTTGAATTCTTATGTACTGAAACTAAAACGTCGATACAAAAAATCTGGTGTGAGAACCACAGAACACAAGTTGTGACACACCACATTTAAAGACAACTTTTGAAACTCTCTTTAATACTTTATTAAAGAAAAGAAAAAAAAATCATAATAAAACAAAACATTAAAAAATTATATTCATTTATTTCTCTCTGCCTCTTTTTTTTTAATGTAACTTTCCATTTTTATATTTCACTTGATTTTATCTCTTTCTCTTAATTTATTAAAAAAAAAAAGGACTGATAATCACTTAAATAAATTTCCTCAATTTTTTATTTATTTATTTTTTTTATTATAAAATAGGAATTATTTTCTTTATCTAATCTAATATTAAAACAAAACAAATCCACCAACATCTGTTTTATTTAAATGGGTCATTCTCCCTTTTTATCCCCCCATTGGATCTTGAGTTAGTATTCTTTTAAATCACAATTATTAGCTTTTAGAATATATATACAATTTTCATTTATCATTTGCGATAAGAGGCGACCCCATTTATTTAGTTTAACCTTTTAAAGGGGGGGGGGTTAAAAAATACGAGTTCCATTCATTTCCTGAAGGAGCTATTTATTAAAAAAAAAAAAATCACCTTGTTTAATTTATATATTTTTTTAAAAGTTATATCCACTTTGATTGATTGCTTTATATCACTTTTCACTTGAAACGCCTCTATAATGGGTTCATTTTTCACTTATTAGATGACAGGTATTTTTTTTTTTATTCTTTCTATTTGATGTTCAAATCGAACGATTAAAGAAATCATTTTCTTCAACATTTATCAAAAATCATTTTTTTTTTTTTATTAAAAACCTATCTTTATTTAATTAAATAGGGTCTTTTATCAATATTTTGTTTATATTTTAACGAACTTTGTTACTGGATCTTGTTTTTATTTTGTTTTCAGATTCTTTTAGAGCCCAACCTTTTTTGGCTCATCTCCCCTTTCTTGGCTAAAAACAATCGCCCACTTTTCCGTTTGCCGTGTATGCCCCCTAATTTTAGTTCGAAGTACAGTGTAAATAATAAAGCAGTTTTATTATTTTAAACAATTTTATTACCGTAGGTTTCCCGTAGCCCATGTCTCAGAGAGAAGACACTAGCTCATCGCACCGGAGTCCCGGGTTCGCTTCTCGTCTCAAGCGAGAAAAATTTATTTCATTTGATTTGATTACAATTCATTTGAAATAAATAGGGTCTAAATGACCTTAGATGCAGATAAAACCCTTGAAGAAAAAAAAAATTACCGTAGGTCAATATAAAAACAACCTAGACATTTCTAGACAAATGTCTAGAAAAATACACAGAAAAGAACCAAATGCAATTAAATGTGGAAAAAAGCAAAATCATGATATTTCAAAAAGGAAGACCACCGCAGAGAAACCCCATATGGAAATGGAAAGAACAAGAGCTTGAAACGGTGGAAAAATACAAATACCTGGGAGTCTGGTTCGATAGAAGTCACACAGAGTGAAGTGCAAACAGGAAAAGGAAAGAAAATCATCGGCGAGCTTTGGGGAGTTTTTTAAGAGAAGTCAGTTACAAAATATTCATAAGCAAATAAGAATATTCAACGCAATTGCTTCGTCAGCGATTCTGTACGGAATAGAAATATGGGGGGACATGGAAGAAGGAAAAATAGAGGTGACAAGAAATACGTTTATGAAGTGGATTTTAGGGCTACAAAGGAACACGCCAACATATATCTGGAAAATGGAAGCAGATAGCTGGAGCTGGAGGAACGAGATAGCAACAAAGAAGCTAAAATTAATTCTGAAAATACTTGAAATGCCCGAAGAACGATGGCCAAAAGTATGTCTAAAGGAATTATTAAGAAGAGGAAAAAACGGACAGGCGACTAAATGGTTGGAAGAAATTCAGAAGATAGGAATAGAAGGAGGAAAACCTCATATACTGACAGACATTCAAATGGACGGGACTATCGACAAAATAAAAGAAGAATTTATAGATATTAGAAAAACAATTTGGGACGCGGAAGTGCAACAGACTTGGACGAGAATCGACAATTCGACAACTAACCACCTATACAAAAGTATAAAAAAGACACTGGGAATGGAAGACTATTTTTTTTTTTTTTTTTTTTTTTTTTTTTTATAAAAAACACTCACACTCTTTACCCCCACCCCCCCCCCCCCCACCCCCCCACACCCTCTCTCGCCACCCCGCCCAATAAGACATTAAACCCTACAAATCTTATATTAATAAAATAAATATATATGGGGGCGGGCTTCTTTATTTAAACTTTTGGGCTACCAATTGGATTAAAATAAAAAAAAGGGCCCGCGGGGGGGCCCCCCCCCCCCCTTTGGTATAGGAGGTTAGCACGCTAACCTCTACGCCATTCCCCGAGGGCGGAAGACTATTTGACCAACAAAGAAATAAATGAAAAAGACAGAATAACATGGACAAGGATACGCTGCGGAAACGACTTAAAAAAACATGGACAAGTGACATGCGACTTTTGTAAAAGAAAAGAAGAGACTCTGCTCCATCTCATCAGCTGCGAAGATCTGGGAGGGAGGCTGTGCGACGAGTGGCGAGAGTGGCGACGGGAAAAGCAACGGAAGATAGAGGAAGACGAAGAGAAGTTAGCAAGAGAGCTAAAAAGAGGGCCGAACAAGAAATGGTGCCAATTTTGGAGGAAGATATATGAAGAGAGAAAGAAGCCAGAATAATATAAATGTATTAATGGGTAAAACACTTTCGACCTAGAATGTAAAATCCCAAACCCCGGAAGGGGAGGGAAGGAATCTGTAAATAAATAAATAAATATAAAAACAACCAGAGCAGTTTTATTCGGTCATCTTAGCTCTAGTATCAATGTATGCTTCTTACAGAAATACTCTATATCTGTTGTTCATACACAAATTTACATCGTTCAAATTGAATCAAATTCATAGATTTTGTGATCTGCATCTGCGTTTATGTACAAAACATGATTTAACAAAAAAGTACTTTATTTCAAATTGAAGTTCCTCAGATAACGTTTTCTTTTCAAAGTGAATAAATACAACAGCTGGAGAAATAGTGACTAAAACGTTGAAATTTTCAAATACGAGTAGGATGGCAAGAAACCAAACAAAAATTTAATCAATCTTTCGATTGCCGATCGCGTCCTTCCGGACTACTTCTGTAGTTAATATCCCATCTGTACTAACTACTGATTGTCTTGAGGAAGGACGCGATTTGCGTCCGAAACGTCGACAATCGAAATTAGAAATGAGATAAAGATTGATTAAATTGTTGTCTGGCTGCCATTCTACTCATATTTGTCAATTTGTACAACCACAACCTCACTGTCGTTGAAATTCTTGTTAGTTAAATTGTATTATTAATTACAATAAATCACAATTAATGACAAATATTTATTTAAAAAAAATAATCCTGACCCTAGGAGTAGTAGGAGAAAAAAGAACTTTTTTTCGGTCAATCTTTATTTAATGAAAAAAAAATGGCATTTCGATTCTAGATTGGAATTATATTCAGACCATTTTATTTTCTATGACAATTTTTTGTCCTCTTCTATCCTAGCCATCTTCCAAATAGAAGTTTTTTTCTCTTTGATTTGTTCTTTAGTAGTAAACTCTAATAATTTACCCCCTGATATCCCAAATCGCCCACTTGGGGGGCGATCGCCCCCAGGTTGGGAACCAATGTTTAAGAATATAACTTATATAAAAGTAAATTTTGTTTTAATAATAACGCTCGCGTTAGAGAAATTCAGTCCATATTTATTTCCACTATAAAATTGATGTTTCGATAGTCTAAACGTATCCCTTCTTCAGGATTATTGTGGCGTTTGGACTATTTGTTTCATTCTCAAATGACAAAAGAGTAGGATTTTTTTTAACACACACTTGCCCTCATGCTTGGTGTAGTGGCTAGCGTGTTGGCCTTCTATGCCAAGGGTCGCGGGTTCGGATCCCAGGTAGTGTTTTTATTTAATCCATTTGGATACCAAACGGTTTGAATAAAAATGCCTAACCCTAAATAAATATATACTATTAAAATAATTATATCGCAACGTTTTTGAAGAGCTCCCAAAAAGGGATAGGGACGTAATCAGGGAGAGTGATCTGCTCGCAAAATAAAAAAATATAAAATAAATAAATTATATTTTATTAAAAAAAAATCATTTGAAAAATATTTTAAAAAAAATAAAAATAAAAGGAATTAAAATTTTGATGATTGGTGGTGGCTTCGGCGATGAATTTGACGTTTCGGTCGCATCTGGCCGACCTTCGTCCGAACCATAGTGAAGGCTGTTGGACGTTTCGGTCCTCTTCTGGACGCCGTCGAATGATATTGGATGCGGGCGGCCTTACATCGAGTGGTGTCGAGGGCGGCTTCAAAGCCATCGGATGAATGAAGATCTGCGGGCTTAGCCAGCCAGCCAGCCAGCAAACGAATGATAAGATGCGGACGGCCTTACAGCCCGCTGATGTAAGATGTTGGCTGTTGGCGGCTGCACCGCCCGCCAGAGAATGATATCCTTCTGTGTCCACGACTGCTATCCTCTCAATCGTGGAAGGGGAAAAAGGATTATTTCAATTTCTTTCAAATATTCTTCAATTCCGAGATTTCACTGTTCTTTATTTAAATTTATAGATTAATATAATCATTATTATCTCAAGTTCATTCTTTTTTT
>JAKCPI010011832.1:0-47762 GCA_023213315.1 Euborellia annulipes | reverse complement strand
AAACATAATAGTAGACACGATTACAAATATATTATTTTATTCGAATAACTTTTCTTTTTAAAAGAAAAAAAAAAAAAAAGGATAAAAAAAGGCCTGAGGACTAAAGCTTTTTGCTAAAAAATAAATAATATATATAATAATATTATTTTTTATTTATTAATATTTATTCCCTTATTATTAATATAAAATTTATTATTATTATTTTGTGAATATTTATATAATTTTAAAATTTTACCAACATTACTATTATTTATACTTTAAATTAAAATATATTGTCAATTTTATAATAAACTGTATTTTTACTTTGTTTGGTATTTATATTTTTGAATAATGTTTTAGGTTATGTATTTAAAAATACGTGATCACATATGGCCAGCTGTCAAAATTGGCTATTTGAACTCCGGTCAAAAATTTGACTGGCCGAATTCGGCCGGTCAAGTTGAACCTCGGTCAAAGCTGATTTGACTGGCGGTCAAGTTTTATACTACGCAATTCTCGGTCAAATCGCCTGTTGACCGAGGTTCAAACTTTGAACTAGCTTTATACTATCGGCCCTTAAAGTAAGGCTCTTTTTAGGGAAAAAAAAAAAAAAAAAAAATCTTAGTGCACACTCGACTTCGATTCGTTTTTTTTTTTGTTTTGGGTCCTAACCCATTGAGTTTGAATGTTTATTTCCCGTTATTATTCTAATTTTTTTTTATTTTCACGAATACCTTGAATGTCGTAGGGCTATAATATTTATTGCCAATTCTTTTGACAAAATCTCTTTAAATTTAGTTGAGAATATCATCAATTGATGCTTTTAATCTGAAAAAGGAGTTGAGGTGAGAGTCCAGTGAAAGTTTTTTCTTTTTCTATGTAATAGATATGTTTTGTCATTTTGCACCTACCATGTTATTATATATATATAGTTATAATTCTTGGATAGCTATCAGAAGAAGCCATGTGTGTATGTTTTGATTTTATTTGAGAAATTTTATTCAAAGACTATTGGAAGACAAAAAATGGGGGGGAAAAGACATGGTGGACAAGAGTAAGAAGCAGGAACTTTCTAAGAGACATGACATACAGAGACAGACAATGCAGAGGTTGCAGAAAAGAGACAGAGACAATAAAACATGTATGGGAGTGTGAAGAACTAGAGGGACGACTGGACGAGGAGACGGGGAGGTGGAGGTCCTGGTTCGACTCCAGGAAGCGCAATTTTTGCACGCGAACTGAATGCTTTACCAATCAGCCGGAGACTTTTCGGACTATTTATGGTTTATAAAATCTCCGGCTGATTGGTAAAGCATTCAGCTTTCTTTCTTGGCTGCCTCTGCTTCCATATCTTCTTTAATTAACATAAACAGCCACAACTGACATCTTAATAAATATTACATTTTGCATTTCTAATTCTTTTTTTTTTTTTTTTCAAATAGTGTACAACTATTTCTTCCTTGGAAGATGCCACTGCTCTAAGGAAGCGAGTACGCTTTCTTTTCGAGCGGCGCGACTCGCCAACGTTCCCTGTAAGTAATAATTAACTTAATTTCTAATAATTTCTATAATATTTTATTGAATTTAGACCGATTCTGATCAACTCCTGGAATTTAATTTTTCTCAATTGAGAAGATGAGTAATCTTGTTTTAGATGAGGGTAGATGGAAGAAAATCGTCCTGGCCGAGACATTCATCATTTAGGGAACGGAAGGTGCCTACTTCCTCCCCCCACCCCTCCTCGGCCAGGATCTCTCCTTTTAACTTCATTTCATCTCGGAGTTAAATAGGCACTTGTACTCAAAGCATCACCTTCTTTGGCGAGGAATATTTATCAGGGCTCATGACGGTAAGTGTTAATAAATTTTTTATTTATTTTTTTCTAATTAAATTCTAACAAGATTAATAATGTTTTTTTTTTTAATTTCCCTTTTAGAGTCGTCTCTTCTTTTGGATTGACACCTTGACGTTGGTGGGAAGGCTCTAGTAACTTCTTCTAATTCGTTCATCTACAATCGTTCTTTTGATCGATTCATCTAAATTATTAAATTGCAACAACAACAACAACAAAGAAAAAGAAGTGAAGCTAAGAACAATCCAAATATCCAATAATAATCAAAAAAGAAAAGCGATAAATTCCTCCTACATTAGAAAAATTAGAAATTTTGATTTATGAAAAACTGTAATACAAAAAAAAAATGGACTTTCATTATTTGGTTTAAGCATATCCTTGGGAGTCTGTGTCGTCCATGTGTTTAATGTCCAATATGTACAGTATTTTAGAGTCTTTCAAAGTTGCTCTCTTCATTTTGATCCTCTTAGTTGCCCCTTTCCACATGTAGCTTGGAGTATTCCTTCTGAAACTAAGCATCATTGTGAAGTATCTTCTTGTACTTTTTTTATTTCCTCCCATTCTCTTGTTACCCAGACATCTGCGCCGTACATCATAGTAGACTGAATCAAGTTCTGCCATCATTACTATATCGTCTTCATATTTGAGGCAGAATACTTTTTCGTTGTTAATAACTATCCCGCATTCATTCTTTCTCTCCCATATTTCGTCGATATATACGTTGAAAAGTATTGGGCTTAGTCGGGCATCCTTGTCTTAATCCGTTCTCAGTTCAAAATGCTTCTGTAAGCTCATCTCTGTACCTTATTTTGTTCTTTGTTGAATTGTACACGTTGTAAATAAATTCATTAATTCTCCCTATTATCTGGACTTTGTTTAATTTCCTCAGTATTATGTGCTATATTTCGATCTGAAACCTGCTTGTTGTCTTGTTAACATCAAACCAAGTTCTTATCTTCTAGCCAAGATACCAGACATGATTTTATAGCTAGTATTTAGCATTGCTATTCCTCTATAATTGCCCACGTCTTCCTCGTCCCCAGACTTGTGTATCGGGCATATTATTCTTTCTCTCCAGCTTTCTGGTATATATCTGCTTTTCCAAATCTCGTTTATCTGTTCCCCGAACAGATTTAATAAGTTTCCATCCAGAGCTTTATAGAATTCATTAAAGGTTTTATCTGAGCCAGGTCCTTTCCCTTTCTTTAATCTTTTAATTTCCTGTCTTATTTCTTCTATATTGTATGTCTCTGTTCAGATACTCTAAATTTTCATCTGTTACCTCGTTCCCTTGATTACCTTGTGGTTTCATGCCGATTGCTTCCTCTTTTCCACCTAGTAATGCCTTTAAATGTTTCTTCCACTTTTTCAGCAGAATGTAGTTGTTTTCTTCTTGGTTGATTACCTGGTCTTCTACTTTCTTTCTCTCCTCTCTGGGCGATGACGCCCACTCTTGCATTAAAATCCTCTACAAGTATAATCTCGTTATCTTTTATACCAGTTATCGGTATTATTCTGAGGACTGGCAAATTTGTACGAAAAATAGTAGCGGAAAATACGATTAATCGGCCTACGAATTATCGAGATTTCACTTTCTATTTATTTAATAAAGATTTAATTCTATAAATTAATAATTTAAAAAAAAATCAAATTTTGAGTAATTTTTCTTTATTTTCTTTCTAAATATTAAATGTATATACATGTATATTAAAAATATATATATCTTACAATATATAAGTATAATTATTGAGAGATTTTATCTCGATTAAAAAAAGAAAAGAAAAATAAATGTATTCCGGTACAAGGATTAGTGCATGCCTCCATGCACGATGCACCTGCGGGTAAATAAACGGGGAATGTTTTTTTTTTTGTAGGCTATTGAGGGTTTATTTCATTTTTATGCCATAATTTAAGGCTTTTCCCTCAAATAAAAATAAGAGATAAATAAAGGATTAAAAATATTTTATTTATGAATTATTTTCAAATTGTGCTGTTTACTTTACAAAAAAAAAAAAAAAGCCTTGCTCGCTTGTTTTTTGGAAATGGTGTGTTAAAATATTATTTTTGTTGTTTATTACAGATAATACTTTTTCATGGTTTTGTGCCCGTATGTGTTCGTATATGTCTGATTAAACTTGATTTGTGAAAAAATTGTTTATTACAGATATCACATTCGTACGGCATTTCGCCAGCATGTGGGCGCATATGTGGGATTAAATATGATTTTTGGGAAAATCGTTTATTACAGATATCACATTTGTACGGCATTTCGCCAGTATGTGTACGTTTATGTGTGATTAAAACTGATTTTCGTGAAAAAGGTTTATTACAGATATCACATTTGTACGGCTTTTCCCCAGTATGTGTACGTTTATGTGTGATTAAAACTGATTTTCGTGAAAAAGATTTATTACAGATATCACATTTGTACGGCTTTTCCCCAGTATGTGTACGTTTATGTGTGATTAAAACTGATTTTCGTGAAAAAGGTTTATTACAGATATCACATTTGTACGGCTTTTCGCCAGTATGTGTACGTTTATGTGTGATTAAAACTGATTTTCGTGAAAAAGGTTTATTACAGATATCACATTTGTACGGCTTTTCGCCAGTATGTGTGCGCATATGTGTGATTAAATTTGATCTTTGGAGAAATCGTTTATCACAGATATCACATTTGTAAGGCTTTTTGCCCGTATGTGAACGTATATGTGTGATAATATTTGGTTTTTGGGAAAATCGTTTATTACAGATATCACATTTGTACGGCTTTTCCCCAGTATGTGTACGTTTATGTGTGATTAAAACTGATTTTCGTGAAAAAGATTTATTACAGATATCACATTTGTACGGCCTTTCGCCAGTATGTCTGCGCATATGTATAATTAAATTTGATTTTTTACAAAATTGTTTATTACAGATATCACATTTGCATGGCTTTTCGCCAGTATGTGTTCTTATATGTGAAAATAAATTTGATTTATAGGAAAATCGTTTATTACAGATATCACATTTGTACGGCTTTTCCCCAGTATGTGTACGTTTATGTGTGATTAAAACTGATTTTCGTGAAAAAGATTTATTACAGATATCACATTTGTACGGCTTTTCGCCAGTATGTGTGCGGATATGTGTGATTAAATTTGATCTTTGGGGAAATCGTTTATCACAGATATCACATTTGTACGGCTTTTTGACCGTATGTGAACGTATATGTGTGATTATATTTGGTTTTTGGGAAAATCGTTTATTACAGATATCACATTTGTACGGCTTTTCCCCAGTATGTGTACGTTTATGTGTGATTAAAACTGATTTTCGTGAAAAAGGTTTATTACAGATATCACATTTGTACGGCTTTTCGCAGGTATGTGTGCGCATATGTGTGATTAAATTTGATCTTTGGAGAAATCGTTTATCACAGATATCACATTTGTAAGGCTTTTTGCCCGTATGTGAACGTATATGTGTGATAATATTTGGTTTTTGGGAAAATCGTTTATTACAGATATCACATTTGTACGGCTTTTCCCCAGTATGTGTGCGCATATGTATAATTAAATTTGATTTTTTACAAAATTGTTTATTACAGATATCACATTTATACCTCTTGACAATATCAGATGGCTTTTTGTCCATATGTGAACGTATATGTACGTTTAGACTTGGTTTTAGTGAAAATCGTTTGTTACAGATATCACATTTGTACGACTTTTCGCCAGTATGTGTGCGCATATGTGTGATTAAATCTGATTTTCGAGAAAATCGTTTATCACAGATATCACATTTGTATGGCTTTTCGCCAGTATGTGTACGTTTATGTGTGATTAAAACTGATTTTTGCGAAAAAGATTTATTACAGATATCACATTTGTACGGCTTTTCGCCAGTATGTGTGCGCATATGTGTGATTATATTTGATTTTTGGGAAAATTGTTTATTACAGATATCACATTTGTACGGTTTTTCGCCAGTATGTGTGCGCATATGTGTGATTATACTTGGTTTTTGGGAAAATTGTTTATTACAGATATCACATTTGTACGGCCTTTCGCCAGTATGTGTTATTATATGTGTAATTAAATTTGGTTTATAGGAAAATCGTTTATCACAGATATCACATTTGTATGCTTTATTGCCTGTATGTGTTCGTATTTTACAGATATCACTTTTATATGACTTTTTGCCAGCCCGTAATCTTAATTTACAAATTTTGGATTTTTTCTCTAAAATAAAAAAAAAGAAAAAATATCTTTTGTTTAATATTATAAAAAATAATTTACGGAAATGCAGTTAATATTACCTTTTTTTTTCTTTATGAGATCAAATTTAATTTTATCAAATTCATTAATATTTTCGGGAATGCATTTTTTATGGTGTTTACATAAAAAAAATAAATTAACAAAATTTGTTCCGCAAAAAATGCATGGAAAGACTGGTCCTGAAAATAATAAAATATAAGAATTTCGTTTTTATTGACAGAAATAAATTGAATAAGTATTTCATTTATATACTTTTATAATCCGGTTTTTTTTTTTAGCATTCACACTTTTTTCTCAATCACACTCACACCCATACCCACATGCACACAGTCTTTTCGGCAACTTAGGCCATATAAGACTTTGACGTTAACCGTTATAAATGATAGTTATCTATTGGGGGTCCAGGCATTCTTATTTAAGCCCTCTTGTTTATTCTATGTTTAAGGTTCGTATAATTTGTAATCAGATGGTCCATGTATAGATTTGCTATTACTGGCCCTAACCCATTGCCACCCCACTCTTCTGTTCAAATACCTTATCACCAAAAACAAAATATGCATTATCAAAAATGAGTTCTTTTTTCAACACAGTAATGAGGGGGGTCAATGGGGGCCCTCAATGAGGGGCCATTTGTCAAGAATTATATCATAAGCCTTATCCAAGTTAATATTAGTAAATAGTGAGACTGCATCAAAGGAGACCAAGATATCACCATTCCCAAGAGAAATATTTAATTTTCCTTTAAATGAAAATGAATCTTTAATATTAATACTATTCAAGGGAATCTGGTTTAATATTTCAACTATATACCTACCAGGTCTATCGGTATGAAATGAGCGTTTTTTTTTTTTGTGAAAATGAAACACTAATTTTGAATGGGAAAGTAAAAAAAATTTTATTCACAGTATTGACCATTGCTTTCTACACATTTTGACCACCTTTCTGGCAATTCGTGGATACCACGCCAATAGAAATGTTCGTCTTTTGAAGCAAACCAACCAGACACCCAATTTTCGACTTCTTCGTAGGAATCGAAGTGCTGCTCAGCCAATGCGTGTCCCATCGATGAAAACAAATAGTAGTCGGAAGGGGCCAAATCTGGTGAATATGGCGAGTGGGGTAGCAGCTCCCAGCCAAGTGCTTTGATTGTATTCTGAACCGGTTTGGCTTTGTGTGCAGGTGCATTGTCGTGTAATAAAATTACTTTGCCGTGTCTTCTGGCCCATTCTGGTCGTTTTTCGATCAATACATTGTTAAAATTGATCATTTGTTGTTTGTAACGATTAGTATTAACCGTTTCACCAGGTTTTAGAAGCTCATGATACACCACACCTTTCTGGTCCAACCAAACACAGAGCATTGCCTTTTTGCCAAATCGATCTGGTTTTGCAATCGATGTTGATGGTTGTCTCGGATTAACCCTGACGTTTAGGATTCTTAAAATAAATCCATTTTTCATCGCCAGTAACAATTCGATGCAAAACTGATTTTCTTTCGTGTCTTTGAAGCAAAATTTCACAAGTGTTTTTTCGATTTTCCATCTGTCTTTCGTTCAATTCATGTGGCACCCATTTTCCACATTTTTGGATCTTTCCCATAGCTTGTAAACGGTCAGAAATTGTTTGTTGTGCAACATTTAACATTGCTGCCATTTGCTTTTGTGTCAAAGTATCCACTTCATCCAATATTGCTTGCAATTTAGTGTCTTCAAACTTTTTTGGTGGTCTTCCACGTTTTTCATTTCTCACATCAAAATCATTATTTCTGAACCGTTGGAACCATGTTTTGCATGTTGCTTATGATAGAGCATGATCACCATAGGCCTCGACGTGACTCTCCCAGCACTTTTTTTTCAAATGAAAACAAAAAATTAATGCTTTGCACAAATCATCACTTTCTGGTACAAAATTCGACATTTTTAACACGATAAAAAAATATGATGTTGTGTGTTCAATGACTTGATGTATATTAAATATGATTGACAGATGTCATACCAACCAAACAAACAAAAAAAAATTAAGGCTAGTTCACAACAAATGTTCCCTATCGACACATTTATATCTTAACGCTCATTTCATACCGGTAGACCTGGTAGATATTTTATATAATGGCGATCCTATTGTTGTTACTATAGGTCGAAGGGCATTGTTTTTGTGGGTTAATAATAGTAATAGCAAATCTATACATGGACCATCTGCTTACTAATTATACCAACCTTTTTCCTTATAGAGTCCCCTTTTTATATAAATTTGTAGATGATATCATAACAGCAATGCCAAACGATCAGGTTGTCCCAACGTTCGTTGGATGATCATATAAAATTTACTGAAGAAATAGGGTGTTGGATTTCCTTGACTTGAGATTACTCAGAGACAATGATAAAATTTATTCAAAGTAAAGTCGGAGAGAATATGAAATTATTATTCGAATCATCCATTGGTATATAAACAGAATTTGATATTTAATTTGATAACTAGAGCAGATAGATTATCTGATGACCAATAGAAAAAAGAAGCAATTGTAAAAGTTAAACAATTATTGAGTATGAACCACTAACCAAGACATTTCACTGAGAAAATATTCAAGCTATATAATGTGGTTTCAAGTTAAAATTTCAACAGAAGGCACCGGACTCCGGGGATCTTAACTTATATAAGTGGCTTGAGTGAAAGGCTTAAAAACTTATAGAGCAAGAGCCAGCGACGGCCAGACCTTCGTTATTTTATAAAAGCTGAAAGTTTTTCTATGTATGCCCCCAATACAGGTAAGAATAATCCCCAACTATGAAACTTGGCTCGTGGTGGTTTTGGCAGATAACAGATAGTAACGGTGTAGAAATTTGTATCTGAAATTCGTTATAGTATAAAGCTCAGTTTTTATATATTTTATTCCCAATAATGTTAGAAGTCGAGTTGTCCATTGCCAGACACTTAGTACAGTTCCATCCCCTTGCCAGACACCCTTCAACTACAAGAAAATGTAATTATACTTTCGTTATAGTATAAAAGTTAAATTTTATATATGTTATTTGAGGAACTATTAAATGATGTTTCCTCAGTAGCCAGACAGTTTAGATGGTTCTTTCATCTTGCCAGACACATTAAAAGTCTGCCGTAGGTACGAGCGCGAGGAATATATATACAGGTATATATGTAAGGGAGCGAGTGAAACAGTCCTTTCGGTCTATTGCGATCTTTTGTTTACCCCATATTTGTGTTTTGAAATATTACACGTAAAGCAAACGTTATTCGTTTGTGCAGTTTATGAATTAAATGTGATCTAGTGGTAAAGTGTTATCATGGGGGATGTTTGGTTTGTAAAAAAAGTGATGGTAAAATAATATTATTTTCTGAGGAGACATTAATAAAATGTCAAACTGTTTTGAAAATCAGAAAAAAACATAACCTAAAATATAAAAACATTATTTTGCCTGATGAATATACAGACAGTGGTTATCACTGTGAATGCTATAAAGCATTCACATGACTAATAAAAAAAAATATTTTACTGCCGAACCTTAAGTTTTTCAACTTTAACACAATCAACTTTAAATTCTGAAAACTAGCGTTGAGAAGTCGCTATAGACTTAGAATTGGGTATAGAAGACTTGCAGCCAAGGAATTAAATAAAAAACTTTTATTTATTAGTTAATCGTCGACGTTTCTGTCACAAATCACGACCTTCCTCAGGTTAATTAATCGTCCTGAGGAAGGTCGTAGTTTACGACCGAAACGTCGACGATTAACAATTAAATAAAGTTTTTTATTTAATTCCTTGGCTGCAAAGTCTCCTATACCCAATTAAATTTTAAATGAATAGTGTACTACAATCATATAGATACGTAGGCCTTATAGCTGGTAGTTCAATAAAGATAAGTGAAAAGGAGAAGAGAAGTTCGCAGCTAGTTGTGTTTCATTATTTTTATTCCCATTATGTTGACGTTTCGATCCCGGTTGGGATCATCCTCAGAACTAATGTGCACAACAAGAGACAAATAGATTAGTATCGGGAAAAAACATGAAGAGTTATAAATTTTTTTCATCTTAGAGTATAAGCATATATTCTAATCTGTTCATGTTTTTTCCCGATACTAATCTATTTGTCTCTTGTGCACATGTTAGTTCTGAGGATGATCCCAACCGGAATCGAAACGTCAACATAATGGGAATAAAAAAAGTAATAATGAAACACAACTAGCTGCGAATTTTCTTCTTCTTCTCCTTTTCACCTATCTTTATAGTACTACAATCTACGACTTTTCAAAAAAAATCTGACATCTTTGAACCGAATGTTAATGACAATAGTGATGAAACTCAGGACGTAAAGATTCCGACCGAAAGTGATGATAGTATTAATGACTATCAGATTGTTTGTATCTTTTCTAATAAACAAAAGAAAAAACTACGATCTATAATGCTTCCACTTCAGGAAGCTGATACAGATTTTTAATTTAATGATTTATTGACATGAAAATTTTACTTAGTAATTTTTTGAAAATTTATTTTTTAGATAAAGAATTATATATATCATGTGTTGGTCCCTGAGGTAATTATGAAAAACATATAACCAAGTATTTATTAATTTAAATAAGCGAAAAATGTAGGTACCGCCGGGAGTTGCACCACGGATCTTGTCGATATGACATGATATATATAATTCTTTATTTATTAATTGCATAATTGAGTTAATTTCTCAAAACGTCCATCTAGATCGCGCCTCAGTAACGGAGAAATCTGAACGCTTGATTTGAGCGGCGTTTCTCTAGTAGACTGAAATCAGCGATCTATCATAATTTAAATAAGCGAGTGCGTACTGTGGTCCAACAGTAGGGCATGTTGAGCGTAAATCGACAAGATCCGTGGTGCAACTCCCGGCGGTACCTACATTTTTCGCTTATTTAAATTAATAAATACTTGGTTATATGTTTTTTATTTTTTAGTCCTTAATAATGCTATATAATGAATTTTGATAATAAATCCAAAAAAAACACTTCTCCACACAATACGTCTGGCAAGATGAAAGAACCATCTAAACTGTCTGGCTACTGAGGAAACATCATTTGATAGTTCCTCAAATAACATATATAAAATTCAGCTTTTATACTAAAACGAAAGTATAATTACAATTTCTTGTAGTTGAAGGGTGTCTGGCAAGGGGATGGAACTGTACTAAGTGTCTGGCAATGGACAACTCGACTTCTAACATTATTGGGAATAAAATATATAAAAACTGAGCTTTATACTATAACGAATTTCAGATACAAATTTCTACACCGTTACTACCTGTTATCTGCCAAAACCACCACGACCCAAGTTTCATAGTTGGGGATTATTCTTACCTGTATTGGGGACATACATAGAAAAACTTTCAGCTTTTATAAAATAACGAAGGTCTGGCCGTCGCTGGCTCTTGGGCTATTAATTATTAGCTACATTTCTAACCTAAAAGTTAGCTTTAAGCCTATTAACAATAAAACTCCTACACCCTATTTAAAAAACAGCAACCTGATATATAAAATCAATTGTCAAGGATGTAACCTGAATTATGTGGGCATGACAGGTCAATATTTACATAAACGAATTAACCAACATAAATATAATATCTCTAAGAAAGAAGATTATTAGTGCCCTGTCTGGTCACACACTTGAGACAGGACATATTTTTAACTTTGACGCTACCGAAATTTTGGCTTTTGAATTAAATAAGTTTAAGAGAGAAGTTCTTGAGAATATTTTTTATATTTACAAATCAAACTGTTAATTTCAAACAAGATTTCAATTCCACAATTCGGTCATATCGAAATGTCTGTCCTTTAGTATGTTCTTAATAGTAAAATAGTTAAATTAAATTGACCAAAATAGTACTTATATGCTAACTAATTGAAAAATATTTCTTTCTTTCTTCCTTTATTTCTAATAATATAATATGATTTATTAATTCTAATGAGATTTTCTGATTAAAAATAACTAAAATAAAAAATCTATTATTTAACTGTATTTTTTATTCACTCACTCTCAGTCCATAATAACACACTGTATCAAACAATTTGATCAATTCTCGAAGGTTTACTTTGAAGTTTGCAAGGTGGACGTGCAGATTTTTAAATAATTTTAAACAATTATTTTTCAGAAATGGCTAATCTTTACTATAGGACTCCAAGCCACCCAGGGGCGCTGGCGTGGCTTCTAGGCCAGGTTAAGGGAATAATCTTTTTTTTTTAACAACTTGCAGGGGTCCCGACCTAATTGTTTCGGTCCTTCGGTCGCAGTTCGGTTTCCTTAGATTAAAAAAAATATAAAACAACTAGGGAATTCTCGGCTAATGTCAAAAGAGTCAATTAGTGAAGTGTAAGCCAGCGCCCACTGGGTGGCTTGGAGTCCTATAGTAAAGATTAACCTCAGAAATTTTATTAGCTGACAGAATTGATGGAATTCTACTTGAGCTGTTTCTTGAATATATCCAACAATTTGGTCATTGAATTTGTTGTAGACATGGCTTGGGTAAATGTTTTATCAATATATAATATTATAATAAATTATGTAATGGTGCAATTGGAAAGAATTTGTAATCAATGTTTGATTTTGTCTGTTATATTTTAGCCCTGATGATGGTCCTATATGTGATCGAAACGTTGGCCCTGGCACTTTATATTTAAATAAAAATTGAAAAAAAAAACGACTAGCTGCTAATTAGGACTGTGTTTTTTATTGGTGAGGCCAAACATCCCATGGCCCCTGGGAATCGAACCCAGGATCTCCGCCTTTCTGGGGCCTAGGAGTGCTATCCATTGCACCAGGCCACCGGACCCTCGACCTGCTTAATTATTAATTTAGTTATTTATATATCGATATTATCAAATTCATATATTAAATGAGGCCATCCGCGCCAGAAACCTAACCCACATTTCACTTTTTTGTTTTTATGCCTTAAATAGGAGATTGTCTTACCTATGTGAATGGGATATTTTACATCCTCGGATATATCTGCTTCTTCCTTTTTTATTATAGACATTTTTTAAGCAAAGTTTAGGATTTTTATATTTAAACAAATAATTGTAGATAAAACGAGAACAAAAAAAACGTTTGATGAAGATCATAGAAATGTACTTTTTAGATAGGAGACTTTTACATTTCTTTGGACTAGTGGAGAATTTCCAGACTGCCAACAGAGTTGGGTTATTTACATGATTTTTCAGTTATTTACAAAAATCTCGTAAATAACTGTAAATTACATAAATAACTCAGGTGCTCAGGCGCGAGCCCCTCGAGAAAGGAAATTCAAATAAAATTCATCAAATTCAAACAAAAACATGATTTAGTACATTCATTCGGCTAATCTACAGTATAAAGTGCCGAGCCACCCAGAGGCCGCTGGCGTGATTCATTCGTGATTCTTTCGTTCTTCTTTTTGGGATTCGTTTTCACTATTTTAATTCGTTCTTATTAATTTGACATTTTATATTTCTTTTTTTGGATAATTTTATATTCAAAAATAAGATGAGATCCTTTTCAAATGTTTTTATCCAAATTTTGTAAAAACCTAACCTATCACTGCCATTTCATTTGTAAGCATATTTATTATTTTCTTTAATCACTTAATATCAGATAATTAAATTCAGTTTCCTTTTATTTTTTTAGGTTTCTGATAAAGAACTAAACATATGGAAAGTTAATTTTAGAATATATATTGCCCGGAATGTGTAATTTGACAGTTGTGGCAAATCGATTACTATATGAATTCCCAAGATTAAAAAAAAAAAAAATTCAAAAATAATATTTGTTTTGATTTAATTTTATCTTAATTTGATATTTCAAGAAGCACTTTGCCCTCGGACTTGGCGTAGATGGTAGCGCGCCTGCCTTGTATACGAAGGGTCAAGTGTTCGTCTCCCAGGCAGTCCGATGATTTTATTTAAGCCATTTGGATACCAAATGCAGAAGCATTTTACATGGATAATAAAGAAAAAAGAAAATTACAAAATATAAATTAAAACATTTTGAAAACATCTCATCTTATTTAAAAAAAGAAAGGGGGAAGGTAAGGAAATAAACCCCACCACAACCACCCCCAACCAACACCTCCTCTTTTTTTTGAATATTTTAAAATTTTATTTCAAAAAGAATTATTAAAAGTCAAATTAATTAATAAGTATGAATGTACTGAATTTTGTTTTTTTTTTTTTTTGTTCAAGCCATAAATAGATATATCCAGGATTGCCACATATTAAAATGCTCAATGTAGGACAATAGGAAATGGACATATATATATACTAGCTGCGGTAGGGTTGCCTTCGGCAACCCTACCCCGCTAGGCCCTGGCGGGCGGCGTCTCGGGATATGACTAAGAGTTGTCCAGATAAATGTATTTTAATTAATTATGAGGAAGAGTTTTTATTTTTTATTTTAAATATTTGATTAATATATTTTTCAATTATTTACACCCTAAGAAAGCGTCATTTTAAATTTTATTAAAAACGAATGAAAAATAAATTTCAGGGGGGCAGGGGTGGGGGGGGGTGATTGAACTTTCTAAGGTCTAAAATACCAATTTTCAATTATTTACACCCTAAGAAACCAACATTTTAAATTTTATTAAAATCGAATGAAAAATAAATTTCAGGGGGGGGCAGGGGGTCTAAAATACCATTTTTCAATTATTTACACCCTAAGAAAGCAACATTTTAAATTTTATTAAAATCGAATGAAAAATAAATTTCAGGGGGGGCAGGGGGGTCTAAAATACCATTTTTCAATTATTTACACCCTAAGAAAGCAACATTTTAAATTTTATTAAAATCGAATGAAAAATAAATTTCAGGGGGGGCAGGGGGGTCTAAAATACCATTTTTCAATTATTTACACCCTAAGAAAGCAACATTTTAAATTTTATTAAAATCGAATGAAAAATAAATTTCAGGGGGGGGGGCAGGGGGGTCTAAAATACCATTTTTCAATTATTTACACCCTAAGAAAGCAACATTTTAAATTTTATTAAAATCGAATGAAAAATAAATTTCAGGGGGGGGCAGGGGGGTCTAAAATACCATTTTTCAATTATTTACACCCTAAGAAAGCAACATTTTAAATTTTATTAAAATCGAATGAAAAATAAATTTCAGGGGGGGGGAGGGGGTCTAAAATACCATTTTTCAATTATTTACACCCTAAGAAAGCAACATTTTAAATTTTATTAAAATCGAATGAAAAATAAATTTCAGGGGGGGGGCAGGGGGTCTAAAATACCATTTTTCAATTATTTACACCCTAAGAAAGCAACATTTTAAATTTTATTAAAATCGAATGAAAAATAAATTTCAGGGGGGGGCAGGGGGTCTAAAATACCATTTTTCAATTATTTACACCCTAAGAAAGCAACATTTTAAATTTTATTAAAATCGAATGAAAAATAAATTTCAGGGGGGGGCAGGGGGGTATTATTTTGGTCTAAAATACCATTTTTCAATTATTTACACCCTAAGAAAGCAACATTTTAAATTTTATTAAAATCGAATGAAAAATAAATTTTAGGGGGGGGGCAGGGGGTGATTGAACTTTTGAGGTCTAAAATACCATTTTTCAATTATTTACACCCTAAGAAAGCATCATTTTAAATTTTATTAAAATCGAATGAAAAATAAATTTTAGGGGGGCAGGGGGTGATTAATTTTGAGGTCTAAAATACCATTTTTCAATTATTTACACCCTAAGAAAGCATCATTTTAAATTTTATTAAAATCGAATGAAAAATAAATTTTAGGGGGGGTCAGGGGGGTGATTGAACTTTTTGAGGTCTAAAATACCATTTTTCAATTATTTACACCCTAAGAAAGCGTCATTTTAAATTTTATTAAAATCGAATAAAAAATAAATTTTAGGGGGGGGTCAGGGGGTGATTGAACTTTCTGAGGTCTAAAATACCATTTTTCAATTATTTACACCCTAAGAAAGCAACATTTTAAATTTTATTAAAATCGAATGAAAAATAAATTTTAGGGGGGGGTCAGGGGGTGATTGAACTTGAGGTCTAAAATACCATTTTTCAATTATTTACACCCTAAGAAAGCATCATTTTAAATTTTATTAAAATCGAATGAAAAATAAATTTCAGGGGGGGCAGGGGGGTGATTGAACTTTCTGAGGTCTAAAATACCATTTTTCAATTATTTACACCCTAAGAAAGCAACATTTTAAATTTTATTAAAATCGAATGAAAAATAAATTTTAGGGGGGTCAGGGGGGTGATTGAACTTTTTGAGGTCTAAAATACCATTTTTCAATTATTTACACCCTAAGAAAGCAACATTTTAAATTTTATTAAAATCGAATGAAAAATAAAAAAAATAAAATTTTAGGGGGGTGGGGGGTGGGGGCGCAGAGCGGAAAAATCTTTTCAAATGTCGAATTGTTAGGGGGGAGGAAGAGTTTTTATTTTTCATTTTAAAGATTTGATAAATATATTTTTCATAAAGCGAGTTAGATCCTGTTTTCCAATGCTTTGCTATGGGGTAATTGATAACCCCCAAAAAGGGGGGGTTCCTACCCCTAATTCGATATAATGATAGCCTAAAACCACCCCCGGAAAATTCCCTACCCATTAAAAAAAAACTCCATGAAAATCGGTCCAGTAGTTTCGGAGTCTATGCGTTACAAACAGACAGACAGACAGACAGACAGACAGACAGGATTGTCTTTTATATAATAGTATAGATATAGATATATATAAATTTTTTAGGTGATGATAATGCTAATTTATTTATTTAATGACTACATTCAATATCTGAACTTATATTTTTCATCACTCTTCGCGCATAATATTTAATTTTAATGTTTAATAATTTAATGTTGTTTCAAACTTTCTCATAAAATGTAAGTAATACTTAACGCTTACAAGCAATTCCGCTTTGAATAACTCTACTGAACACTTATTTCTTTCATCCGGGCGTTTAGAAATCGATTAAACAGACTTATAAAAACCAACTTAATATTTTATTTTCAAAGTAGGACACATTAGGCTTCATTGTAGGACGTAGGACATTCATTGTGATTGTAGGACTGTCCTACCGAAAGTAGGACGCGTGGTAACCCTGGATATATCTATCCATTAAAAAAACACATCCCTTGTGATGTGATTTTAATTTTGGGATCGTTTATCTATCTATCTATTATATATAAGTTTAATTTTTACTTTCTTTTACCTCTATTTATGTTAATATATATAGAGAGAAAGTATTGGATTGGCGAAGCCCCCCTGTCTATATCCAAAGGCGGGCGTCACGGGTTCTCATCAATAAGAAAAGGCGAGGGTCCGCCGCAGGCGGGCCCGAGCCAGCTGGAGGGGGTCCAGGGGGGCGAAGCCCCCGGCTAGGCGCGAAGACCGCCGAAGGCGGGCGACGCGGCTAGTATATATATAAAAACATTCAATACTAAATAATATTTTAAAAATATTTAATATAAATATGTTCAGGCATCAATATAAATATGTATATAATTCAAGATGAAATTTTCTTTCTTTCGCCTCATGTTTATGTTTGTAGAGCTCCTCTATAGCCATAGCCATTCGGTCCCAAATGTCGAGCGTAGCATTCTAAAAGGACAAAAAAACATTATTAGAATTCGGGTGAAACATCCTCACTACCGAGACAAAATCGTAGAGGGATTATAGCAAGAAGACATGAAGAGCTTAGGGAATAGAACCACCGTTGATTGATTGATTTGGATCTTTTGTTCATGCCAGGGGAAATAATTTAATTTTCTTCTCACTCTATCAATAGCTAATAATTTGATATTATAATTAAATGTCAGACAAAGACAGTATCAATTTCTTGGCTAAATCAAAAAATATTATCAAGGAAGGGTTGCAGGAGCAGAGACTGGCAGCCAGATTTCTTTCTTTAAATATTTTTATTGGGCCGACGTTTCGGTCTCGATACAGGCCATCTTCAGGGCCCAATAAATGTCATTGAAAGATCTCTCACCTGATGAGCATCATCACGCATAGCTGCCTAATGCAAATAATATATATTTACTTGACATTTATTGGACCCTGAAGATGGCCCCTATCGAGAACGAAAAGTCGGCCCAATAAAAATATTTAAAGAAAGAAATCTGGCTGCCAGTCTCTGCTCCTGCAACCCAGGGCCGGAACTAGGAGATTTTTTAGGAGGGCGGAGGGCGAAATTTAATTTGCCGCCCCCTTCTTAAAATTTTTCCTCTAGATCCGACCCTGCTGCAACCCTTCCTTGATACAACTCAACAGCCACAACTACAATACTATCAAAAAATATTATTAATTTTTAAGTTTAGATTACGAGCAATTTGGAATAGGAATATTTAATTGATGGAGGGGGGGGTGGAAAAAGGACTATTTCTTTTTCACTCATGTTATAATAACTTTACCACTCTACAACTACTTATTAAATTTCTCTCATTCGATCTTTTGTTTAGGCCAGGGGTCGGCAACCTATTTTAAGCATTTTTCCCTAAATAATTTTACAAAATCTTACCAAGTGCCGCATCGGACCTTCATAAATATATTTTTACTAAATAGAATTATCATAAAAATTAAAATATATGTTCAATTCAAAAAAAAAAAAAAAAAAAAAAAACTTAGTGTGTTTGAATGAAAAGGCGGCAGTCTTTTGAAAAAATATTTTTACTTTAATAAATGAAATTTCAAATTTGTTTCAAGAAAACAAACAAGGGCGTACCCAGGATCAAATCTAGGAGGGGGGGGGGGGCAGATCATGGCCGTACAGATTGTGATATAGCTATTTTTTTTATATAGAGGGAAAATCCGAATTAAAGGCATAAAAACTCTCGAGTCCTAAATCATTCCCCATCGCCATCGCCCTACCTAATTTTGTTTTGTTTCACCACTTTATAGACATTTTAATTTTTTTTCTTGCTTCTAGGGGGGGGCAGCTGCCCTTCGCTGGGTACGCCCATGTATATATATATATATATAAAATAATAATATTAATATATTTTGGACACAATTTGTATAAAACCGCGGGTTGCCGACCCCTGGTTTAGGCGCGTTTTTCTCCCGATTAAATTCCCGAATTCTTTGGAAAACGATCTAATACAGAAACTAAATTTTGAATATGAAATTTTATTAAAATCTTTTAATCTAGATGGGAATGTGTGGTTAAAAAGGAGATATTTTGGAAAAAGTAAATTTAGAAAGGCATCGCCTGTGTCTATAGGCAAACAATCTGATGATGAGAGAATTGGGTTGCCTAACTAACAGGCACTTAGTGACGTAGATGTTGAAGAAAAAAAACAGAATAAATGCAGTCATTATTTATTAAGATCAACTCTCGGTCAAAAAAGGGAAATTATATATATATATATATATATATAAAATAATATTTTGACAAATAGATATTGTTTTCTTTTTATTTAGTGAATAATATAATCAAAATGTTAATAAAATAATTAAAAAATAAAATTCAAAAATTAAATATGGTAACCTAACCTACAACTGTCATTTCATTTGTAAGTACATTTATTATTTTTTTAATTATTTAATATCAGATAATTAAATACAGTTTGCTTTTATTATTATTATTTTTTTGTTTCAGATAAGGAACTAAACATATGGAAAATTAATTTTAGAATATACATGACCCGAAAAGTGGAATCTGGTCTGACAACCCTCCATTACTATATGAATCCTCAAGATTTTAAAAAAATTCACAAGTAATATTCGTTTTGGTTTTCAAAATATAACAAGAAGAATAGAAAAAGAAGGAAAAACTATACTATTTAATTTTATCTTAATTAGATCTTTCAAGAAGTATTTTATTTGACTAATAAAAAGAACAACAAAATTTGGATTAAAACATTTTAAAAGCATCTCATCTTAAAATAGAAATATAAAATGTCAAATTAATAAGTATGAATGCACTGAATCTTGTCTTTGTTTGAATTTGATGAATTTTATTTGAGTTTCCTTTCTGGAGGTGTTCGCGCATGCACACCCGAGTTATTTACGTAAATTACAGTTATTCACAAGGTTTTTGTAAATAACTGCAAAATCGTGTAAATAACCCAACTCTGCCTTTATAATAAGTTTATTCAAGCCTTCTTGACTATTTCCTCATAAAACACTTTCCTCTTTAAAAAAAAAAAAAAATTAATTTAACATACGCTTGCAGTAGACTTCATCCTGAGTCTGATAAGCACCGAGAACATCAAGTGGACGTCGACACAATGCACAAGAGAAGCACGCTGAATGGAAGACACATTCACCAATACGTATCTTCTCAGCGAGATAGACAAGACGTCCGCAACGTGTACACGTTTCACCGCCACCCACCCAACCCGGACATAAAGGATCACATTCTGCCTCTAATGACACCGACACAGGCCTAGGGCGTCCTTCATCACGAATACGGCCGCGTTGGCGAATACTGTGCTTGCGATTGTAGTATTTGGTCGTCTCATCTGGACTAGGTGAATCCATGCCCAAATCTAATAACAATATAATATACACATTCATGAAATTAGAGGATTATTTTCATGGCCAAGGGTGGGGGAGAGTTACTATTTCCTTCAGGGTGGTTCGGTCAGTGGCGTAACGTACGCCCCCGCAGACCCCGCGATGCGGGGGGGGGGGCTTTCGGGCCGAGCCGGGCTAAATAACTGTAGCTCCGATAAAAACGGAAAAATTTAGATTAAAAAAAATAATGAAAATTTCTCTTTGAGAGGGCCCGGGCCCTCAGGGTTCAGGGATATACGGTATTTTAAAAATATTTTTTGTATGTTCTAATAATGGGGCCCGAAATAAAATTTGCGGGGGGACCCAGCTAAAAAAACGTTACGCTACTGGGTTCGGTTCAAGGGCGGATCCAGAGGTGTTTCTCGGGGGGGGGGGGGGTAATCTGGTGTGACTCCTCGCACAGCACACTATTTTTTCTTAATTCCGGTAATTTAAAGGCGCATTCTGTACTTGTTGGCCAGAATATAAATACAAATCAAATTTTTAAGTATTAATTTTCAAAATTTTACATTAAAAATAAATTTTTTTTCGAAAAAAAAAGTTTTTTTTTTTTTTCAAATCTCGGGGGGGGGGTATTTACCCCCCTTACCCCCCCCCCCCTTGTATCCGCCCTTGGTTCGGTTAAAACCAAGGTGGTTAAAACCGGTTTTAACTATCCTGGTTTTAATCCAATTTAGACCAGTGATTTTTATTGAAATTAACACATTTCATATAGTATGCTAATATTTCGGGAAAATTACATAATTACATAAAACATAAATCATAAAGAAATGGAAAATCTTAAAATCTTAATTGAAAAATAAGTTAACATAAGTTTTATATTTACAGTAATAGTTTCAAATAAAAGTTGAAAGTTAGCCTATGCAAAAAAAAAAAGTTGTGTTCTGTGCTTGTCACACCAGATTTTTTGAGTCAGGATATATATATAATTTTTTTTAAATTTAATTTAAGGCCTTTTTCGGCATCGGAGACCATTTAGACCCCGTCCCTATTTATTTAAATTAATTGGTAGCCAGTACAATTTAAACAAATTTTGTCTCTTGGGACGGGATGCGAACCCACGACCCTTGGTGTACAAAAGGCCAGTACGCTAACCTCTACACCAAGGCCCGAGGGCCGTCAAAGTTATCGTCAAAGTCTTAAATGGTCTAAGTTGCCGAAAAGACTATGTGAATGAGAAAAAAAATGTGTTTAAAAAAAAAGTAATATATCGTCTGACACTAAATATATCTCGACACAAAAAATCTGGTGTGACAAGCACAGAACAAAAATTTCTCTTACCAATGGTCAGAGAAAGTTGTGTATGATGCGGCCAGTCATACCAGATTTTTGACATATAGTTAAGGACCTCCCTGTATAATACTCATTACTAAATGACCACAAGTGGGCGGTAGGAATTTTTTGGCAGGTGACGGGATTTTGTCAGATATTGAAAATATTTAAAAAAAATAATTGACTTTTTATTATTTAAAAACATTTCTGTTCAAAAATGCTTAACAATGGTCCTGCACAAACAGGGCTTTCTATGTTTTATGGTTTGGGAGATATTCGGCTGTAACCAAGGGCGGATCCAGAGGTGTTTCTCGGGAGGGGGGGGTAATCTGGTGTGACTCGTCGCACAGCACACAATTTTTTCTTAATTTCGGTAATTTAAAGGCGCATTCACGACTTGTTTGCCAAAATATAAATACAAATCAAATTTTTAAGTATTAATTTTAAAATTTAACATTAAAAATAAATTTTTTTCGAAAAAAAGTATTTTTTTCAAATCTCAGGGGGAGGGGGAGGGTGATTACCCCTTTACCCCTCCCCCTGTATCCGCCCTTGGCTGTAACTGAACAACTGGTTTTTCACAAAATGTCAAATAACGCCTAAACGGCTCCCCTTAAGTACCAAGTATGTTTAATAAAGTCCCACTAAACTTGACCGAGCAATCCAAATATGCAATAATATACAGGGCGTTCCATTGACAAAAAAAAAATAACTTTGTATCGTTACACCCTGTTTATGATTAGCGATCAGAGGGCAAATATTTAAAATTGTAGCCTTAAGAGCCCTACACTTTACTGCAGGGCCAAACTTTAAAAAAGTGCAACGATATAGCTCACAATTTACCGATCCCACACAAATGGGCAACCCGGTATATAGGCCTACTTATGGTAATTGATCAAATGCTGTTGAACCCTTCATGACATTCAGATTCCCAGGGATGGTTTTAAATTTAATTGAGGCAGAGGTACGTACAGCTACTAAAAATACGTGGCTGCTCTTTCTTCTAAATTTTTTTTTGTTCAAGGTGCGCGTCTCGCGGTGCTAATTTTGGGAGATTGCGGCCACAATTTAGAAGCTATCGACCTCAAATTTTTTTTAAATTAAAGCTATTTAAAATATCTACAACTTATAGAAGCCCTTTTTTTGATTTTCAAAAAATAAATTTTTTTTTAGATTAATCGCATTAAATAAAAGATATTTTTAAAAAATTCGCTCTATAACTTATAGATAATTAAATCATTGTGTTAAAAATAATAAATTTTTTACTCTTAATTAATTAGCTGGAAACTTTAAAATGAAATGGAATAAATCCCTTGTATCTCTATGGGAAAACTAACGCCATCTCTTGCCGCCTAGAGTAACTCGGTACTGAATCGTCTTCTAACGGCTTTTCGAGACGCGCACCTTAAAATTCTTCAGATTCTGTAGATTTTCTTTTTTCTTCATACTTTTATAATATAAATTTTATTCTTCAATAAAATAAAAAAAATATTAAAATTTACCAATGTCGTTGACTGGACCACAAGAGGCGGGTCGAGGGCTTAAAGTAGTAGCAATGCTTATTTTACGACATGGAGGCGGTTTAGATGATCGACACCCTAAAATATATATACTTATATTAGATGAAAGAATAAAAAGAGCAAGTTCTAAATAAAAACAAAAACACAGGCCAACACTGCTTGCTTCTGGGGCATTAAACAATTTTAGCTAATTTAGTCTGCTGAATACGAAAATAATAATATTATTACATCCTCGCGGCACTGAGGATATGCGTCGAAATATTTGCCAAATAAAGGACGTCAGGTGGAGCGACTAATCTGCTGGTTTTTATTCTCCAACCCCATTACATCATAACAATATTTTTGTTGAATTGACTCTACTTTTGGGATCAAAGACAAACCAATTTATACTGGAAATTCAATGATAGAAGGGGAAGATTTTTTAAAATGTTTATTTTAAATTTATCAAATGATTTGAAACAAACAAAGTGTCCTAATTGATGCAAAGAATAATAAAATTAATTAAAAAATATCAATAAAAGTTAAGAGAACGTTTCGTACAGGATTTCCCCTTTGCTGTTTTTGGTCCATTTTATCCTGAGAACCAGAGTCAATTCAAACAAAATAATTTATAGGCTGAGTATTTGGTCATCATAGCTATCTACGACCGTAAATTGACGTTATAAGCTTTTTGTCGCAGAAAAAAGAATTTTATTTCGTTCCCTATGTTATCATCTCCCAATGCCAACTGATAACTCTTTTCACTTAATGGATGTTTTATGGCTGTGGAGATTTGCTCAGAATGCGCAGGGACTTTGCACCTAGGAGATTAAAAAAAAATCTTTTATTTAATTTCTATTTGCCGACGTTTCGGTCGCCAATCACGTCCTTCCTCAGGGCGAATATTGTCAATTATACACGATCTTAGGAATTTTAATATTCATTGCAATTAAATACAATTTCTTTCTACTTTGATATGTACAAAAAATATTATCATTTACTGAAAACCAAAGTAGAGAGAAATTGCATTTAATTTCAATGAATATTAAAATACGTAAGATCGTGTATAATTGACAATATTTGCCCTGATGAAGGTCGTGATTCGTCGGCAAATAGAAATTAAATAAAAGATTTTTTTTATTTAATCTCCTGACTGCAAAGTCCCTGAGCATCCTGAGTCTTTTCACTTATTTCCCCCCTGTACTGACATTTGACTCCTCGTCTGACCATAAGGGGCCATCCATTAATTACGTCACACCTAAAAGGGGGGGGGGGGGGGTATCACCAGAATGTGACATTATGTGACAAGGGGCAGGGGGGGGTGGTGAAAAACCTTGTGACGTCACATTTCAAAATTCGAGATGCCCAAACGCGAAATTTGTAGGTGAACAAAAATTTTTTAATATTTACGACCGCAATCTATATTTTTTAATACTTTAGCACTCTCGCTATGAGATTATTTATTATTATTATAATTAGCATAATTAGGTGTCTATTTTGATAAAGTGTGACGTCACATCAGGGGGGAGGGATTTTTAAAAATGTGACAAGGACGGGGGGAGGGGTTAAAAAGTCTTGAAATTCGTGTGACGTAATTTATGGATGGCCCCTAACCCTGCCCACTTTAGTTGAATCTTCTCTCTAGGCATGGGCATAGCCAATGCCCCCCCCCCCTGTCATGTCCTGAAAGTTTATTAAAAACAAATATATATTTTTCCTATTGTGAATTTTTTTTTTTAAATGAGCTTATGCTTAAAAATAACTAATAATTATAATAAATAATAATCTTTGTATATATTAATTGCACACCGCCCCCCCCCCCCCCTTAACATGATGTCTGGCTACGCCCAGGTCTTTTATAATAAAATAAAACAAATTTATATTCTTTTTTATTAATATATATATATTTATATATACGTATATATAAAATACACAGCAAAAATGAAGCATTATTGATCCTCCTCAGTTATTGCATGCCTAAGAGAAAAAAAATTGAAAGAAAAAAAAAAAATAGTATTTGTATTAACTTGCACAATTTGTTTTAGATACCATCGTCCCCGGAAGACCAGGACCCAGAGTCTGATTCCGAATATGAACTGCCCGTGGAGGTACAGGAACAGCATTGAGAGCAAGTGCATCTAGGAGGGAGAAGGTCTTTGGGACAGACGTCACCCGCATATCGACAAGACGGATCCGGCCGGCATCTGTTCAAACAAGCAAAATATGTCAAAACACGCTGATTGTAATAGGCTCAAAAAAATAAATATCAATATAACACACAAAATCAAGAATAAAGAAATTGTATTTTTTTTTTTTTTTTTTTAGGGATTCTCTTACTGATGGTTGCGACGGTGACATCGAGGAGGCGGAGGACACGGACGACATGGAGGCGGAGGTGGCGGTGCACAAGGATAAGGCGGACATGGCGAACAAAGTGTAACCGGAGCGGTGAAACACCTGTTAATAATAATAATAATATATACTTATTTACATAATTTAAAGGAGAAATTTAGATTCTTTAAAGCGGAGATGTCCAACATTTTGTGTCTTTTTTTTTTATCAGCTTTAAAGGAAATTAATTTATTATCCAGGCCTGTACATAAAATACTAAATACAAATTTTATTTATTTTGAAAATTTGCCAAAAAAATTTTAAATGTTAAATTTTGATGACTTTTCAAATAATCTCAATCTAGTGATAAGGGCCAGGGGCATATATAAGGGGGGAGCCGAGGAGACCGGGCCCCCCCCCCCCGAAATTTCCTAAATTCATACATATATAGGGATATACAGACATCAGCGCAACAAATTTTTCCGCAAGATGGAAAACTTTGGTTCCGCAAAAGAAAAAATGTTCCGCAAAAAATTTCGTGTGTAAAAAAATTTAGTTTCTGAAAAAAAAAAAAAATTTCCGCAGAAAAGCCCCTGATAAGGGCATGTATAGCCAAAATTAAACGCCTTATTATTTTCATTTCGTTAATATCTCATCTTTAGTCCTCAATCGAACTGCATAAAAATAGCCCAAGCGTAGTATAAAATGTAAATTATTTTTATAATTGATAAATTCATTTGTACTTATTTATTGTTTTTGTTTAATTTATTTGTATATTTATTTGTTTGCTTATTTTTGTTTAGTAGTGTTTTAACTGTTTTTGATACTAGGCTGGCCGAAATGACATAATTGTCAAGGCCTGGGTGCGTAAAAAAAAAAAAAAAAATTGTGGTGATGTTAACTAGTTGTTTCTTGATGGCTGGATATTATGATGTGAGGATGCGTTTACAAGGGCAGCCAAGGCGAAAAATAAAACAAAAATCTATTTTTTGTCGACGTTTCGAGTGCCGATCGCACTCTTCATCAGGACAAAAATGATGTCAATTCGTCAGGTTATTTGACATGGCAGTGTAGCAACGTTTTAACCAATTTATATTTACTTGAAGACTAGTATTTCGACCTCGAAATACTAAAAGGCCTTGGCTGCTCTTGTAACGCATCCTCATAAAAAAAATTGTGTACTCTACTGTGCTTGTCACACAAGATTTTTCGTGTCGATATATATTTAGTTTCCGCCAATATATTAGAATTCAAGATGTAAAATTTATAAGTATGGGTGAATATTTATTTTTTGTTACCATGGCAACTATTTCTCCTATCTTTTTTATGAAATACAAGAGTAAAGTGTGCTTCAAACAATTTTGAGGGCAAAATGAGAATATACATTTTAAAGAGAATCTAAAAAAATAATTGATTTTTGAATTTTAATCAAAATCGTTGGAGCGAATTTTGAGAAAATATAAAAAAAAACTGGTAAAATACACCAGTAAAGTACTAGTACTTTTTGGCCAATTTTGTTCAAAAGATTCGTGTCACGTCCCAGGGGGGTGTTTAACTTAAATATAAAATTTCAACCTCCTAACTCAATTCCTTCATGCTTAAAATTGAACACACACCCACAGAGAGACCATGTTGCAAAAACCACTTTTTTGGATTCAGAGGACCTCAAAACGTGTATATCCATCAAAATCTCGACATCGAATTTTTGACATGAATCCAATACTTTCTTTCTAAATATATTCATAATATATAGGTAAGAGAAAGTAAAAATAAATTTTTTAATACATGTATTTTTCCTATTTGCTTTAAATTTGTTAACAAACATTAAGTGAAGGTTTGATTTTCAACAATTCTATTGTTTTCAAATTAGATTAAAAAAAAATATATTTTATTGATAAAATTTAATCTATATTTTTTATAAGCTTGTCATTTGACCATTTATTGAATCTAATTTTAGCTCGTATTGTTGCTAGGCGGCAGGCGGCAGGCGGCCTCCCCTCCCTTGTCGGCCCCCCCCCCCCCACTCCTGCCCGAGCGGCGACCGCTGAGTCAGCAGCCAGCCAGTAGCCAGCCGGCCGGCATGCAAGCGAGCCAGCGTGCACCAGCCTCTCTCTCCTCTCCCGCCTTCTCTCTCTCTCTCTCTCTCTCTCGCGCGATCCTCTCGAAATCATCATCACCAGGTAATTATCATTCAATTATTTATTTCTCAGAGAAAATTAGTAAATATTTATTGAAAAGCAATCAAATAAATGCTATTTTATAAAATCACACATATTACTTTCTCTTACCCTATATATTTTTTTTTTTAATCATTTCATATTTATTTCATTTGATTTGGCCACCAATCAATTGAAATAAATAGGAATGGGGTCTAAATAGGTTTCGATACCGAAAATTAAAAATTCACTATAATAATTAAATTATTCATAAATGTGTTTATTAATTAAATAAGCCATTATTAAGATTATTATATAGGCTATTATATTAAATATTTTAAATATAATAGATATTAAATATAAATAGATTTAAAAGTTGATTGAATTGAAGTGGCAGAAAAACGTCAAACAAATAGTAAGTAAATTTATTTATTTTAAATTAAAAAAAAAAAAAAATACTGTAGATTAACTTACAATTTGTTTGTGTTTTTTGTGCCACTTCATTCAATAGTTTGTCTAGAAAAATATATTATGAAAATTTTTCTCTTTTTTTTATTCCCCAATGAGGGCCTAGAAATGCTTCACTTATTAAAATGTCTATATCCATCTCCGATCAGAGCGTCGATAAGAGCAAAGAAAATGAATCGGGATCAAAGAACGATTCTCAGCTCTATTCAAAAGCATGTTTCTATTTTCTTTGCTATACTCTTATCGCTTATCGCAGTTCCAACATAATCCTAAGCACCCTAAGACACATTTTTTGTTGGACCTCTCTCATTTAAAGTTAAATATTAATAATACAATTAATTAATACTACAAGATTTTAAAATACAAATATCCAATCCTTACGACCTTTTGTCATTGTTGCCTTGGGGAGGGTAGACATTACTTGGCGGGCAGATAGAAGGTGGCTCGGGTGAAAAACGACAACATTTTTGTTTCGGAGGAGGCGGATAATATTCAGGTGACACGGGACCGATTATTCGATAACAAGCAGGGATTGATTGTGGATTCTGTGTCTGATAACTTGGACAAGGTGGCGGAGGAGGTGTAGGGCATGGAAACACGGAGGAGGTGTACAAGGTGGACATGATTGAACAGGTGGCGGCGGTTGACATGGTTTGCATGTTTGAGCTGGTGGTGAAGTTTGAGGGGGGCCTGGACATGGCGGCGATGTCTGAGGTCGTGCACATGGCGGCGGTGGGGAGGACACGGAGATGATTGATATGAAATTGAAGAAGAATTAGGCGTTGTAGTTTGATATGAAGAGGATGAATGAGGCGGACATGGAGGAGGCGGAGGACACGATTGTTGTGGTGGTGGCGGCGGATATCTTGGACATGGAGGATAAAATACTGGTAGAGGTTCACAAGGAGGCGGTGAAGATGGTGGTGTTGGATAACATTTCATGATTGAGTTCGGCGGAGACATTCTTATACAAGGTGGCGTCATATTGGTATATGAATTTCCACATGGCGGCGGAATTCTACACTCTTGTCGGTGTTTCTTTCGGTGTCTTCTATAAATGAACAAAAAAAAAAATAAAATCAAAACTAATAAGTTTTTGAAAAGATATATGGACCCTGTTATGCAATGGTGTGTCAAAGACCAAAAAAATTCAAAATTGAGTTAAGCATGGAATATTGTTTCAAATGCTATAATTAATAGTATTTTTTATAAAATATGTCCTAAAAAAATTTATATTTCATGTAACTTGCACAATTGACATAAAAAATTATATATAATCCAATGAAAACAAAAAAACTTTTATGTTGATTTTCTCAAAACTCGATGTTTGGTCTTTGACACACCATTGCATAACAGGGTCCATATATCGTCTAATAAAATAATAGAGATGATCAAAATTCGATTTTATTCTTATGCAAACTATGAATTTTGAATTTCATAAAATCTTTATTTTCAAGATGCCAATGTTAAAGATATTATGAAAACATAGAAATACTACCCAGTGACCATGTGGCGGATACAGGGGGGGGTAAAGAGGTAACTACCCCCCCCCCCCCCCGAGATTTAAGAAAAATATTTTTTTTTTTGTAAATAAAATTTTAAAAATTAACCCCCCCCTCTTACTTAAAAATTTGATTTCTATATATATTTTGGTAATCAAGTACAGAATGCACCTTTAAATTTAATTTTTTTTTTAAACACTCACACTTTTTTCCCATTCACACTCACATTCACACACCCATACACGCAGTCTTTTCGGCAACTTAGGCCATATAAGACTAATCGATACCCGTTATTTGTAAATACATCTATTGGGGGCCCAGGCATTGGATACCAAATGGCTTAAATAAATTCATGGGATTGCCTGGGATCCGAATCCTCGACCCTTGGTATACAAGGCAGGCGCGCTACCAACTACACCAAGCCCGAGGGTACCCTTTAAATTGCCGGAAGAAAGAAAAAATTGTGTGCTGTGCAAGCAGTGACTACCAGCCAGATTACCCCCCTCTGGATCTCCTCTTGCCAGAGACTCAACCAGGATTTGCTTCAAGTGAGGATAGACAGACAGAGAGACAGACGGACATTGAGCGAATAATAGCCTATATATTTTGTTCTTTAGTGATAGAGGTAAAACGAAATTTAATTTTAATAAGTACATTTTCGCCTAGATGGAAACTGAATATCACTCTTCATTTAATTGTTTTTTGATTTAAGAAAATTTAATTTTTGACTGGCGCACAGCACACAACTTTCTCTTACCTTTGGTAATCAAAGTTGTTTCTGTGCTTGTCACACCAGATTTTTCTGTCGAAATATATTTAGTTCCCGGAGTAGGGTACATTTAATTCAGATGTAAAATTTATAGTGGGCCATATTTATATTTGTTACCATGGCACCATTTTTCCTATCTTTCCTAGTGAACACAAGCAGTAATTTGGTCTTCAAGTAGGACAAAAAAAATATATATAAAAAATAAAAAATATTTATTTTTTATTTAAAAAAAAAGTGAGAAAATTTTAAGAAAAAAAAAAAACAAAAAGTACATCAGTAAAGTACTAGTTCTCTTCGGCTGATTTTAATAAAAATTTTTTTTCTCCCCGGGGGGGTGTTTCTCAAATATAAAATTTCACCCCCTCATCCCAATTCCCTCTCACTTTAAATTTACACACACACACACACACCCACCCACAGACAGACAGACACACAGACAGACCATGACGCGAAAACCACTTAGATGTTTTAGTGGTAGACCTCAAAAAGTAAGATCCATAATTTCTATAAGTACATTTTCGACTAGATGGAAACTGAATATCACTCTCTCTACAACTATATTTTATACAATAATAAGAAAATGTAATTAAAAAAATTATTTTCCTTTTTTTCTTCTATCAAAAAACAAAGTAATTGCCATTCAAATTTAAGTTATTTTGAATCATCTCTATATTCGAGGGTGGTCTGAAATGTTCCCGACCTCAACATGAAGATGAAGAATTGTTTTGAAGAGAAAGACGCCGACACATACTAGTTCGGCTTAAAGAGATGTAGAAAAATAAAAGTAAATTTGATAAAAAAATGTCTTGTATCTTAGGTAGGTTAGATCGGAAACTTTTCAGACCACCCTCGTTTATAATTAGTAGATATTAATATAAAAATGAACTCACCCTTGGTGAAGTTGTTGATCTTGAGAGTTTATTCGGAAACGGGAGTGGGAGGTTAAAGTGGGGGGAGGGGGAGGATTATAAATTGAAAAAGAAATAAAGAAATCTTACCGTTTGCTGTGACAGCATCCGCCCCCAACGTGGCAACATCCGCCCCGGACTTTGGCGCCTTGATTTGCGCACGAGACAAGAGCAGCACCCTGCGGGAATGAGATAGTTCTCAGATTTGATGTGCCACATGGCAATGCATAACAGAATTTAGGCGGTGAACACGATCGGGATTTGCAAAAACGATTAAATGCCAAAGATGAACAATGTGACGGTGGCGATGGACACGTTTGTGATCTTGGAGAGCAGACCAATCTCTGGCACATCGGAGGTGGCATTGAAAGACATCGCCGTTCTAAAATCCATTCAATTTAAATAACAACATACAAACAAAATTAACAAATCATTTTTTTTTTCTTTTACTTAAAGGACAACGCGATTTTGGTCTAAGTGGTGTGATCACAGAAGGACACGAAACGGGATGGCATTTTTGCCATCGGCGACAACAGCAACATCCCGGTAAAGACGGACATCGTTTAGGGCGGAGGCACCTTGGCGGGGGCGGTGGACAGCAAAAATGGGTGTGACATTTAGGGGGGAGCTCTAGGGGGACAGCAACACCCGCAAACTTGGGGACAAAGAAACGTTTCACATTGCAGATATCGACATTGATGATGTCGCCGACGGCGCTGTCCGCAGGAGCATCTCAAGCACGGGTTATATCCCTGTTAGTTTAAGCAACGAGTTGCACGTGTTAAAGATTTTAAAAAAAGAGAACCAAGGGCGGATACAAGGGGGGTAAAGGGGCCAATTACGCCCCCATCCCCGAGATTTGAAAAAATTTCATTTTTCCCCAATGTAAAATTTTAAAAAATTAATAGTTAAAAACTCCTCTGAATCCGCCCTTGTTAAGAACCAACAACACCCAGTGTGGTTTTGATTTCTTACCTGACAACAATCAACACAATAAATTTCTCCTTGATTCATACATGCAATTTGTTCATTTAATGGCCGTCGACATCGACCTAAAAAACAGTTTTCTATATATGCATTTAATTTAATTTTAATGTATAAAGTATTTATATAGAATTGAATAAAGGGTTGAATAGGAAAGCAACATTTAAATCCTTTTACATTGCCCAGGGGGGGCCCTAAGAAGGAAAAAAGTAGTCGCTCTCACCTCTGGGCCCCGCTTCCCCTCCCTTCCCCAACCAAGAAATGTAAATTTATTTCAATTAATTATAAATAAAAATAAAGGGGGAGGGGGGGGAAGGGGGGTGGGGTACCCCAAAAACCTTCAAAAAAAAAAAAAGTTTCGGCCAATTTAATCATACCATCTTCAGTTGCATTGGATTTTTAGCAAATAGAGTTGTCAACAATCTGTTCATAAGGTCATTAATTTAATAGAGGCTCTCTACCTGGCTGCTTTCCTGTTCAACCCTTTATTTAATTTAATTTTCAATAGGATTCCGGACCAGTAGGTTCAATTAAAGTCAAAAAGTTTTCTAAAACAAAACTTTATTTGCCCCAGACAATGTTTCGTCCACTTGCTGTAGGACTTCTTCAGTGGTTGGCTAAAATATTCATACAAGATGTTTTTAATTACTTCCTATTTTTTACAAAATAAAAATAAAATATTTTAGCCAACCACTGAAGAAGTCCTAGAGCAAGTGGACGAATAAATTTGAAAATTAGAAAGTTTTTTGATTTTTAATTGAACCTACTGCTCCGGAATCCTATTGGAAATTGTAAATAAGGTTCCTGAGCTTCATCAAATTTAATTTAATTTTGTTTGTTTAAACTTACAACAGGAGAAACAGAAGCTATGATACATTTGGCCAGCGAAGGGTCTCTCTTCGGCCGGGAGCACTCTTCTCCCACATCGAGAACATCGAAAGCAATTAGACCTCTTGCCTCCATGACAGCTCATAACATGGGTCTCCTGCAATCGTGAGTGATCTCATTAAATAAATATCTCTTTCATTTAAAACACAAGGACGAAATAAACCATTTTATTAGAGTGGAGAATCTTGCCCCTCTTGCTCTTATAATATCGAATTATAATATATGCCATTTTATCGATACAGAAAAAGCATAAATTTGTTTTTAAATGAGAGTTTTATACCGAAATTCGGTTTTGGCTGAAAATATTGTTTCGGTCGGACCCTAATAAATATATAATATAATGATTCTAACAATTGTATTTTATAAAATTCTGTAACTTTCAACTACAAAATTAATTCGAAGGAGCTGACTCGTAAGAATTTTGTTAGTGACCTTAGGATTACTTTTGATCATGAACTTTCATTTAACAAACACATCGAAAATATTGTTAATAAGGCATATAGAATGCTAGGCTTCGTCAAGTGGAATAGCAACAGCTTTTTTTAAGAAAGATACCTTATTGGGATTATACCATTCGTTGGTGCGATCTCAGGTTGAGTTTGCTCCCCTAATATGGTACCCTTCAACTAATGTTCAGATTGATTTGGTTGAGGGTGTGCAAAGGAAATTTTTGAAATTTCTTTTTTATAGAGAGGTCGGAATTCTAGGAACTATGGTTCCATATGTTGAACTTTTAGATTTGTTGGGCTAGATAAGTCTTTTTGATAGAAGGAAGAACGACTTGCTGGCCAATCTTGAAAATCTCTTGAGCAATCGCTGGGACTGCAGCGAATTGCTTGCCAAAGTAGGCTTTAGAGTCCCAGCTTTTGCTCTGAGATCTGGCTCACTATTTTATCTTGACAGAGCACGTACAAGAATGTTAGAGAAGTCTCCGATTCACAGAATGTGTGGAAACAGCCCTATTGAATTAAGGACTCTTTTCCTTTTAATTGAGAATTTTTTTATTTTTTTATGTTTGCCTTCTTGTACTTTAAATTTATCTGTTTACTTAATATTAAAACTAATGTATTGTTTATATAAGTAACCCATCGCTCTCTATAATTGGACATTTGTTGTCTGTAGAGAGTTAGTTAACTGTAACTGACAGCGGGTGTTTGGAGTTAGAGTTAAATAAATATTAATAATAATAAAATAATAATTAATTTTTTGAACGGTACACCCCCCCCCCCCCAAAATAGTACAAAATAGATCATGTGCCCATATCATATGAATTTGAAATGCCCGTTGTACACGGAATTGTCAATGATCCTTATTCTTTGTCCCTTCTAAACTCCCCTTCAGTGACTAATCGAAGCCGCCACCTATTCTATTTACCGCAGACTAGAAATAATTTTTTTAAAAGATCCTCTCAATATAGGAAGGATATGCTAACTCTATGATAAAGAATAAGGTCAGCTTGATCTTCTTTCGGATACACTTAAAAATTTAAAGGACTTTCTATCTGTGTTAAATTAAATTAACTAATGTTATAATATGTTGACTTTTTGTAACATGCCTATAAGTGGCGTCAAAGCTGTTGAGCAGTTGAATAAATACATAAACGGTCCAAACCTAGGACCGAAACGTTGGCTGAGAGCTGATCTCAATAAAGAAAGTACATTGGCTGCATTTCTTCTGGTTTTCTTTGTTTAATTTTGAATATGAGATATATTATTTGAAATTATATAAATAATCGTTAAAATAGACAACTAGAATATTATTTTTGTTTGGTTTAACTATCTTTCAATCGAGATCTGAATGTCTTGTAAAAAAGGAGACTTTTCGTAAAAGTAAATTTAGAAAAGCATCGCCTGTGGGTATAGGCAAACAATTTGATGATGAGGGAATTCGGTTGCCTAACTAACAGGCACTAAACTAATAGCATAGAACAGGGGTTGTATGGCTGTAGAGTAGAGGTTGAAGAAAGAAAAACAAAGTAGTTTCTTTATTGAGATTAGTCAACGGCCAAGATTTCCTAGGTTTGTCCACCATCATCAGAGTTGTGTGTCAAAGAGGGAAAGTATAAATGCCTTTTTGACACAGCCCAAGCTCTGATGATGGTACAAACCTAGGATCGAAACGTTGACCGAGAGCTGATCTCAATAAAGAAAATACATTGGCTGCATTTCTTCTTGTATATCTTTCCTCAACATCTATTCTTCGTCTTTAAGTTTAGTGCCTGTTAGTTAGGCAACCAAATTCTCTCATCATCAAATTGTTTGCCTATACCCACAGGCGATGCCTTTCTAAATTTTTTTCCGAAATGTCTCCTTTTTTACAAAACATTCAGATCTAGAATGAAAGATATTTAAACCAAACGAAAGTAAAATTCTAGTTGTCTACTTTACCGACTATTTACTAACAAATTTTAAGAGAGATTTTTATTATAATCAAAAATTATTTAATTTAATAATAATATAATTTTAAACAATATAATTTAAATCTCATATTCAAAATTAAATTATAATTACCTTTGTTTATTTTGGCCTTTTTTTAATGGCAATTAGAAACGTTACAAGACCTAACCTAAAATAATTTTATTTTGACCAATTTAAATACAATTGTCGTTTTATTTGGACGAATTTAATAGCCTAATCAGCTAGTATCAGATAATAATTTAACATTTACCTTTTTTTTATTTAATGAAATAAGTTGGCAGTTGCCGGCCGGCAAATCATGTAATTTGAAGCTATTTTTAAATTTGATTTTTTTTTTTTAAATGTTCCCTCTATATATTTTAAAATCTAATCTCTCTAATTCACACAAATCGCCGATATTTTTCTTTTACTGGCATGGTTTTTTTTTTTATTCTTTTTTTGAGGCTTGAGAGAAGAAATTCATAGCATAAAAACAAACAAATTGGTGCCGTGTGTCGTCACCAAATACAAAGAATATAACTCTCTTATTTATACTCGATTATTGAACATTTGCTGAGATGCTAAGTCAAAGCTTAAAGGATCTGAATTTGAATTCGATGAAAATTTTTTTTAATTAATTAGATATCCAATTGATTAAAAAAAGGACAGGAGAATAAAAACCAGCATTTGATGAACTCCTCTCACAGCATCTTTAATTAGTAGATATTTCGACCGGCCTTACGCCTGGTCATCATCAGTACAAAAAAACCTGGTGTGATTGACGCACAGCACACAATTTTATTTCAATAGTAAAATGAGAATATACTTTTAAAAGAAAATCTAAAAAATAATTGATTTTTGAATTTTAATCAAAATCGTTAGAGCGAATTTTGAGAAAATCGAAAAAAAAAAAAACTAAAAAAGTGCATCTGTACAGTATTAGTACTTTTTGGCCACTTTTGTTCAAAATCTTGTCCTTTTTCCGAAGCCCCCATGTCAAATATCAGGGCAAACCTTTTTTTTTTTTTTAAACACACTTTTTTCCCATTCACGCTCACATTTACACAGTCTTCTCGGCAACTTAGGCCATTTAAGACTTTAAACGATATCCGTTATTTATTTATTATACATATTGGGGTCCAGGCATTCTTATTTAAGCCATTTGGTATCCAAATGGCTTAAATAAAATCATCGGACTGCCTGGGGTCCGAACCCACGACGTTTGGTATATGAGGTTAGCACGCTAACCTCTACACCACGCCCCGTGGGCCCCTTTTTATTCATTATCGGCCGATTTGTTCAAATCTTTCAAAAGCTTCGTGCACGTCCCATGGGGGGTGCCTAATAAATAAGTCCGGATCATTGTCATATTCTTAGTAATATAAAAACCACCTGGTATTCAAACTCGACAGAAAAGTGATAGAAAATTGATCAGATCTATTCACATTGAGTATTGATGTATTCACTGGCCGCCTTTTTTTTCTTATTCCCGCAATCTGGTGGAGGGGATAGAGCGTTAAACTTGCTCTACTGTGCATTTGAAAAAGAAGAAATTTCACGACATTTCTTTTTTTATTGTGACTAATATGATAAGAATTTTCGGGTGTTCTGATTAAGTAGAAGGAAGGAAGAAAACGAAGCGAAGGACCTGGTCTTCTTGGGGTCAAACACCTACAGGGTCGTTGTGCAACTGCTGCAGACCAACAACATCCAAGGCCGCCTGAAAAGGAAGAAAGAGAGAGAATCTGGCGCCACCACATCACAACATCCACCTCCTCCTCCTCCTCTACTGTCATTTACTAATGAGAGGAATTCATTTTAAGAAAAATAGGTTTACGAATTCTTGATCAGAGCAGCGAAATTAATACAATAGGGAAGCGGGGTACTCCAAAATAACGGGCTCATTTTTACTTTCTCTTACCTATGTATATATGTAATATATATAGAGAGAGAAAGTATTGGATTCATGTCAAAAATTCGATGTCGAGATTTTGATGGATCTTCACGTTTTGAGGTCCCCTGAATCCAAAAAAGTGGTTTTCGCGACATGGTCTGTCTGTGTGTGTGTGTGTGTGTGTGTGTGGGTGTGTGTGTGTTCAATTTTAAGCATGAAGGAATTGAGCTAGGAGGTTGAAATTTTATATTTAAGTTAAACACCCCCCGGGACCGGAAAAATAAGCTTTTAATCAAAATCGGCCAAAGAGTACTAGTACTTTACTGATGTACTTTTTCAGTTTTTTTCGATTTTCTCAAAATTCGCTCTAACGATTTTGATTAAAATTCAAAAATCAATTATTTTTTAGATGCTCTTTAAAATGTATATTCTCGTTTTGCCCTCAAAATTGTTTGAAGCACACTTTACTCTTGTGCTTCATAGGAAAGATAGGAGAAATGGTTGCCATGGTAACAAAATATAAATATTTTCCCATGTTTATGAATTTGACATCTTAAATTCCAATATATTGGCGGGAACTTAATATATGTCGACACAAAAAATCTGGTGTGACAAGCACAGAACACAACTTTCGATTACCGAAGGTAAGAGAAAGTTGTGTGCTGTGCGCCAGTCACACCAGATTTTTCTTCATACTTTTATAATATAAATTTTATTCTTCAATAATAAAAATATTAAAATTTACCAATGTCGTCGACTGGACCACAAGAGGCGGGTCGAGGGCTTAAAGTAGTAGCAATGCTTATTTTACGACATGGAGGCGGTTTAGATGATCGACACCCTAAAATATATATACTTATATTAGATGAAAGAATAAAAAGAGCAAGTTCTAAATAAAAACAAAAACACAGGGCAACACTGCTTGCTTCTGGGGCATTAAACAATTTTAGCTAATTTAGTCTGCTGAATAGGAAAATAATAATATTATTACATCCTCGCGGCACTGAGGATATGCTTCGAAATATTTGCCAAATAAAGGACGTCAGGTGGAGCGACTAATCTGCTGGTTTTTATTCCCCAATCCCATTACATCATAACAATATTTTTGTTGAATCGACTCTACTTTTGGGATAAAGACAATCCAATTTATACTGGAAATTCAATGATAGAAGGGGAAGATTTTATAAAACGTCTGCGCCAGTCACACCAGATTTTTTATTAAATAGATTTAAATATTAATTCATATTTTATTCGTAGGCGACGAGAATGAGTTTAAAAGGGAGGCTAAAAATTCTTCAAGTTCATTTATTGTTAACGTCCGATTCGAGAATATTATGAATACATTAACTAAATCTTTCAAAAGTATATTTGGGGTACCCTTTTTATTCTAACAATTTCTAAATAGCCTACGGGCTTGGTCTGGTTGGTAGCGTGTCTACCTTCTATACCGAAAGTCGCGGGTTCGGACCCCAGGCAGTCCGATGATTTTATTTAGAATTCAAGATGTGAAATTTTTTTTTTTTTTTTTTTAAACACTCACACTTTTTTCTCATTCACACTCACACTCACACACATAGATGTGAAATTTATAAACGTGGGAAAATATTTATATTTTGTTACCATAGCAACCATTTCTCCTATCTTTTGTATGGAGTACAAGAATAAAGTGGTTTTCAGAAGATTTCATTGTCAAAATGAGAATATACTTTTTAAAGACCATTTGATTGATTTATGGACCCTGTTACGCAAATGTGTGTCAGGTGCCAGTCATCGAGTTTTGAGAAAATTAACATTAAAGTTTTTCTGATTTAAATTGTTTTGATTAGATCATATATCATTTTTTTTGTCAATTGTGCAAGTAAATACTGTAATTATTGCACATTTTCATAAATTATCTCTAAATATTCGACTAATTTAGAAAATAAACAATAAAATTTTGACATCTACGAATTCAGAGAAAATTTTTGTAGGTTATGAAATACTTGTATAATTTCAACAACTAGGATATAATAGTGTATAAAAATTTGAAATAAATTAAATACTACTAAATGCCCTCGGGGCTTGGTGTAGAGGTTAGAGTGCTAACCTCGTATACCAAACGTCGCGGGTTCGGACCCCAGGCAGTCCGATGATTTTATTTAAGCCAATTGGATACCAAATGGCTTAAATAAGAATGCCTGGACCCCAATATATGATAAATTCATAAATAACGGTTATCGTTAAAGTCTTATATGGCCTAAGTTGCCGAAAAGACTGTGTGAATGAGAAAAAAGTGTGAATGTTTAAAAAAAAAAAAAAAATACTACTAAACAATAGTTATGGTGGTTTTCATAATTGAAAATACTTAAACGCAGCAATTAATATCTCAAACGTATAGTTGTTTACGATGTCTTGCACTTGACGCATAAATGCAAAATAAAAATTCTGCATTGAAATATTGTAAAAATAATTTTATGCTTTTACATTAAATATAAATTTTTTTTAGTACATATTTCATAAAAAATACTATTATTTATACCATTGGAAACAATATTCCGTGCTTAACTCAATTTTGAATTTTTTTTGGCACTTGACACACTATTGGATAACAGGGTCCTTATATAGTTAAGAGAAAGTAAAAAAAAAAAGTTTAATATGTACATTTATTGAAATATATTAAACGTTACTACAGTCACTTAGTAAATATACATCAATAGTTTTGTAAGCTTAAGTATATGTTAATTTTTTTTTTTAGTTTATCTCAATATCTCGCGGCACCCCTTAGCCAATCACGCGGCACGTTGGGTGCCGTGGCACACCGGTTGAGAATCACTGCCATCGACTCTTGTCTTTCTTATAATATCCAAATGAATATGGTGGCTACCAACTTGTTTTAATTAATTTTTTTTTACAGAAACAATTTGTATGAGATGAAGGAATCTGTTAATTTAGATAATTTATTAGGATTTTAATTATAGATAACTGCATCAGCACAACACATACAACTTTTAGTTATTTCTATCGGGTAAATTTTTACTAAATTCCAGCATGAACTCAAGTCCCGGTGTGTGTGTGTGTGTGTGTGTGTGTGTGTCTACAAATGAATGCGCCTTAAAAAGAACGACGCGCGCGAAATATTCGCGATTATTTATGAACTCAGATCTAACGGAGAAAATGATTATAAATAATATAGGTAGTCTATTTATGTAACAGTGAATTAACAAATTAAAACAACATAGGCCTACTCCCTAGTATGAATACTAGGGTGGGCCGAAAATACTCATTTTACTTTCTCTTACCTCTATATATGTGTTAATATATATAGAGAGAGAAAGTATTGGATTCATGTCAAAAATTCGATGTCGAGATTTTGATGGATCTTCACGTTTTGAGGTCCCCTGAATCCAAAAAAGTGGTTTTCGCGACATGGTCTGTCTGTGTGTGTGAGTGTGTCTGTGTTCAATTTTAAGGATGAAGGAATTGAGCTAGGAGGCTGAAAATTTTATATTTAAGTTACACATCCCTCAGGAGCGTGAAAATATGCTTTTAATAAAAAATCGGCCAAAGAGTACTTTACTGATGCACTTTTTCAGTTTTTTTTGGATTATCTCAAAATTCGCTCTAATGATTTTTTTTTTTTTAAATTCAAAAATCAATTATTTTTTAGATTCTCTTTAAAATGTATATTCTCATCTTGTCATTGAAATCTTCTGAAGACCACTTTACACTCTTGGACTTCATAGGAAAGATAGTAGAAATGGTTGATATGGTAACAAAATATAAATATTTTCTCATACTTATAAATTTTACATTAGCCCTCGGGGCTTGGTGTAGAGGTTAGCGTGCTAACCTCGTATACCAAACGTCGCACATAGGAGTATTTGTTCAATAAACCCGGACAAAAGTCGAAATCACTAAGTTACTCAAAAGACGCAATAAACTCATTGTTTCTCAAGCTAGATAACCGGTGCGTCCTAAGGTAGCCATAAAAATTCCATGGCTCTACACTTGTTTACATACGAGCAGTCGGAACTCAGTCAATATCTAGATCGCATCTCTTTTGTTCTAGGCTGCTTCGATTGTGCTAATAGTTTGTATTGCTCTAGTATTTCCCTGTGGATGGTTTAGAAGAAAAAACTTTTGAATATTGCAGAAGGAGGTGCGTACTATATTTTAAAACATAAATTGATTCATTTTCAGTCAGCATTTTACATTTACAAACTATATTACGAAGCCGTAATTTTTGGCATAAATTTTTAGTTTAATTTTCAGACAAAAGCATTTTTGTTTATGTGTCTGATCTTGTCGGGCTATTATTTATATACAGTCTTAAAATATAGTTATTTAACTATTATATACCACTCTAACATCTTCCCCCTAAATCCCCCATTTCGTTTTTCAGTTATTTCAAATTAATGTGTAAAAAAAAAATGAATTATTTCAAGAAAAACAAAATGGCGGAATTAATGGATGATGTTAGTGTGCTATATAATAGTCAAATAACCATATTTTATGGCTACATATAAATAATAGCCAGAAAAGATCAGACACATAAACAAAAATGCTTTTGACTGAAAATTAAACTAAAAATGTATGCCAAAAATTACGGTTTCGTAATATAGTTTGTAAATGTAAAATTCTGACTGCAAATGAATCAATTTATGTTTTGAAATATAGTACGTACCGGGCTAAGCTCAGAATTTACTATTTTCTAGCAAAAAACGTTGTTGAGGGCGATCGCCCCCCCCCTCAAATGGCTTCCCTATTTATGGCAACCTTAGGAATAGAACCTCTATTGAATAGATAGAGAAACAATAAATTTATTGCAACTTTTGAGTAACTTTGTGATTTCGACCTTTGTTCGGGTTTATTGAACAAATACTCATATGTGCGTCGCAGGTTCAGACCATTTGGATACCAAATGGCTTAAATAGAAAAAAATCCACCATTTATTTTTTTCCTATCATTTTATTTTACCGCGCTGCGGTAAATTCTAATTTGAAAGTTTAAACCCCTTTAGATTCTGAACGGCTAATCAGATTAGACTAAATGGGATGTTATTTGGCGCAGAAAGAAAACCTCTAATAGAATAAATAAAAAAATCCCGAGTAAATAACTCCAAAATTAATTTTTTTTCTCGAAAAAGCTCATTTTTTAGCATAAGTCGCCCTTAATGGATAAAAGTTTGGCCACACCTGTCATATATTGTTACAATGAAAATGTTTGAACATGTTTATTAATGGGAATAAAGTACTAGTAAAAAAAACAATACTTTCTCTCTTTATATTTCAATATAGGTAAGAGAAAATTTTTACTTTCTCTTACCTATGTATATATGTAATATATATATATAGAGAGAAAGTATTGGTTTCATGTCAAAAATTCAATGTCGAGATTTTGATGGATCTTCACGTTTTGAGGTCCCCTGAATCCAAAAAAGTGGTTTTCGCGACATGGTCTGTCTGTCTGTCTGTGTGTGTGTGTGTCTGTCTGTCTGTGAACAAAATATCTCAAGAACGAAAAGAGCTAGGAGGTTGAAATTCTATATTTAAATTAGGCACCCTCATGGGACGTGAAACGTAGCTTTTAAACAAAATTGGCCAAAAAGTACTAATACTTTACTAATGCACTTTTTCAGTTTTTTTTGATTTTCTCAAAATTTGCTCCAACGTAAGAGCTTTGACTTTATCACGGACAAGGGCAAATACAAGGGGGAAAGCGGGCAATTACTCCCCTTCCCCTCCCCCCCCACCCCCGAGATTCGAGAAAAAAATTTTGATATTAAAACTTACAAATTTGATTTGTAAATATATTCTGGTAAACAAAAACGGAATGGAATGCACTTTTAAATTACCTAAAGTAAGAAAAAATTGTGTGCTGAGCGACCAGTTACACCAGATTACCCCCCCCCCCCCCTAAGAAACTTCTCTGGACCCGCTCTTGATCACGGACATAAATATAGGGTGCCCAGACGTTCTCTTTTGATCTAAAAATATGTCGTCGGGTATCTTTTGGTATTTTGTTTTTCAATTTTTCTGCCTCAGTATGTTAGGATCGGGCAAATGGGGCAGTGCGGGATTTAAAAGCAGCTTCCCCCCCCCCCCCTTTACGGCAGATATTGAAATTTTTTCTATTATATAATAGGGCTATCTCTGGAGTTCAAATTTTGTATAAATTATAATTTTTTAATATTAAAGAAAATTCTTAAAAGATTTAATTATTTTTGCAATAAGTTTTTTTTTTTTTTTTTTTTTTTTTTTTTTGAAAAACATTCACACTTTTTTCTCATTCACACTCACATTCACACACTCCATTCACACAGTCTTCTCGGCAACTTAGGCCATTTAAGACTTTAAACGATATCCGTTAATGAGTATTATACATATTGGGGTTCAGTTATTTTTATTTAAGTCATTTGGTATCCAAATGCCTTAAATAAAATTATCGGACTGCCTGGGGTCCGAACCCGCGACGTTCGGTATAGAAGGTAGACACGCTACTAACTACTCCAAGCCCCGTGGGCTTGCAATAAGTTAATTACTAACGTTATTTATATTTGTTTTATTCTTTTTTAAATCGATTATTTTCTTAGAAAACTCTATTTTATAATTAGGAAAATAAATTGTAAGCTAAATACATATATTAATATACATAAACTCAAAATTAAAAGTGATTTTAAGATTCTAATCAGCTAAATATAACCCTAAACTTTGCATTCTCAATATAATAAAATTAATGGAGATTTTTAACATATGATGAGTAATATTTATAAATTGAAACCTCTAAAATAATGTTCTAAAAAGATTTCATGATACTTTGAACGGGTATCCTTATAAAAGTTAAATGAAATATTTTTTAATCCCATAGAGATGCATTGAAAATTTGAATTGGCGCTAAAATCAGGAAGAAAGATGGCGCGACCAATAGGAAAAAAGTTCCCGTATGGCCAGACTCTGATATTAGGGCTGGACGGTAAACCGGTTTACCGGTAAAAACCGGTAAAAATTTTTTACCGAAAACGCGGTAACGAACCTCTAATTCAATAAAAACCGGTTTTTCGAAAGTCGGTAAAAACGTATTTTTCGGGCGGTAAAAAATTTTGGTTCCGCGAGAAAAAAAATGTTTCGGCAAAAAAATTGGCTCTCTAAAAAAAAGGTAAAATATTTTTCGCCCTGGGAAAAATTTTGGTTCCGCGGGAGGAAAAAACGTTTCGGCAAAAAATTGGCATTCCGTGGGGGGAAAAATGTTTCGGCAAAAATTGGCTCTCTAAAAAAAAGGTAAAATATTTTCGGCCTGGGAAAAATTTTGGTTCCGCAAAAAAAAAAATGTTCCGCGGCGGCAAACTTTGGTTCCGCGGGCGGTAAAAAATAACCGACTTTCGAGAAAACCGGTTTTCATTATCGAGGTCGGTAATGAAAATCCATTACCGTCCAGCCCTATCTGATATACAGGGACTCTATTGTTACGGCACTGAAAGTGAGGATGGAATAAATATTCTTGTTGATCATTTAACCAATTCAGCCAACTTTAATTTTATTACAATAATACTAAAGAAAATAGACCACGGTTTAATCTATATATAATAATTGCGGAATGTCCGTCTGTCCGTCTGTCACGACATTCGGAATCTACAGTGGTTTAAACTTTCTTATTAGAATTTACCGCCGCGCGGTAAATGAAATGATAGGAAAAAAAAAATGGTGAAATCTTTAGCTGAAAAACCATTCTTTCTAACCGTATATTCAACATAATTACATCTCTTAAGCAGGGGCGGCTTTAGCGGGTAGGCAGGCAAAGGGCGGATCCAGAGGTGTTTCTCTCGGGGGGGGGAGTAATTTGGTGTGACTGGTCGCACAATACACATTTTTTTCTTAATTTCAGTAATTTAAAGGCGCATTTTGTACTTGTTTGCCAGAATATAAATACAAATCAAATTTTTAAGTATTAATTTTTAAAAATTTTACATTAAAAGTAAATTTTCTTTCGAAAAAAACTATTTTTTTCAAATCTCGGGGGGGGGCAATTACCCCCTTCCCCCCCCCCTCTCCCCCTTGTATCCGCCTCCTTGTAGGCAGGGTAGGCAACTGCCTACCCAATAATAATGTCGGTTTTGGCATAAGCTACAACAGAGTTCAATTTTAATAGTTATTTAATTAACACCCACTGTTGTAGTTAAAAAAATGTCATCCTTTTCTCTGTAAGTAAACGTAAAACTTTTGAAAAAACAAACAATAATTACAGCAAACAGTGGCACAACCAGGATTTGCTCCTGGGGGTGACTAGCCGCGCTCGCCCCCATTGTCGGACGGGGCCGCGCCTAGACAGGGGTCTGCCCCTCCTCCCCCCTTCCAACTTGCTCGGGCGCGCCGACCTTCGCCTTTTTTTTTTCAAATAAAAGAAAGATTATATTTTTCTTTTTCTATTTGTAATATATATTTTGAATTTTTTTCTTTCTCCTGGGGGGGGGTTAAAACCCCATGATTCAACGCTTGATGTTGACACCCCGAGAAAGTTGCCTACCCAATATCTTCATCCTAGAGCCGCCCCTGCTCTTAAGACAGAGGAGATATTCAAGCCACTAAACTTTTCCGTGCATGCCTTCCCTAACAGACGTTGTCACGTCAAAAACTATATAACATATGATGATACATGCTGTTAATTCTTAAATTTCTCCTGATTCCAAATAATTAAACACCTTTTAATGATTGGCAAAGAAATAAAAACTATTTTGTAAATCAGGGGGCGTATTTAAGGGGGGACCGAGGGGGCCCTGGACAACTTTGGTTCCAGCAATAGAAAAAAAATGTTCCACAAAAAATTTCGTGTGAAAAAAGTATAGTTTTCTAAAAAAAATTTTCCTCAGAAAAATTTTTGAGTTCGGGCCCCCCCCCCCCCCCCCCCCGAAAAAAATTTCTTTATATGCCCCTGTTGTAAATCGAGTTTTATAATTCGGGATATCCGATGGGAAGAGAGAGCAATTCATTGAGCGCCTCTCTTCTTGCATCACAGAAGCCTGAAATCGCAAAATTAATGCTTTTATTTAATAATGGAAGATCATTATTATTTATTCTTTTTAACTTTTGAGCTTCTCGTGGAGCACAAGATATGCGCCTATTAAAAAAATAAAATTAGGGGGTGAATAGTCACCAGGGTTACCACGCGTCCTACTTTCGGTAGGACAGTCCTACAATCACAATGAATGACCTACGTCCTACAATCAGGGATGGGCAAGTTACTCAATTTTGAGTAACGAGATACAAAATACCAATTACTTCAGATTTTTGTAACGAAATACAAGATACCAATTATTCACGGGTTTGTGTAACGAGATACAAAATACCAATTACGTATTTCAAATACATTGAAAATACCAATTACAAACAAATTTTTCCTTGATTTTAAAATACTTTTTGGAGGGGTAATTCTGGAACTAGAGCCCTGCACGAGTACGGGTTGGCCCGTAGGCCCGTTACCCGCCCGGCCCGCGGGCTTTGGAGGCCATGAAAAAATTACGGGCGGATACGGGCGGGTAGCAAGTCTAAATAAACGGGTTCGGGCGGACGCGCATGCAAATGAAATTTTATTTAAAAATTGCTAGACAATCGTTCGTTCATTCACTAACTGTTAAATCTCGGGCGGGTTTGAAAAAATTCCGGGCGGGCCTGAAGAATGGTAAAACATTACGGGCCGGGTACGGGCGGGAAGTCAAAAAAAATAAATACGGACACAGACCGGTCCGGGCCAAAAAAAATCGTGCCCGTGCAGGGCTCTATCTGGAACCCTAAATAAATTTAGTTTAGGAAAGTGGCAGCTAAACTTATATTGGAGAATACCCTTTGGAAAATCGAAAACAATAAAATTATTCATGACACTAAAAAAATTTATTTATAAAAATATGAAAAGGTTTCAAAAACCAAGTTTTCAAAAGTTTTGTCGGATAATCTGGACCTTGATGGAGAATGAATAAACCCGCAAATGAAAACAGTCTTTCAACTGGGGCAGAAGAACAAAGATTTAGTCGTTGAGAGCTGGTTGAAAGAAGAAAGCAAAAAAAAATTTTTAAACGAAGAGTGAAAATTTGGCGGATTGATTGACTTCTCGTTACTGGTTTTTACTAAGAT